>CAOLHI010002046.1:0-299234 GCA_948474755.1 Ctenosaura bakeri
TTTTTGAATGGCCCCTTAAGAGTGAATTACAGCACTGTGTAACTTGGATGACTGTGATTTACCTGCCTGCCAACCACCTCTGAGAGAGTGTAAACTCCTCGAAGAAGAGACATGTCATTGTTTTTATTGTTTTGCTTTTCTAAAAGTATAAACAATGAACATTGATGTTATCTATGTTACATATTTATTTTGGCACATATAGGTTACATATTTTGTTACATATATGTTACTTATTTTGATTTATAGCCCAAAATCTCAGTATGGATGCAATGGCAAAATGAGTGAGGCTCCCAAGGGCCAAACAGGGTGGTCTCACAACACGTACAAAAGTTGATTTAGGCCATTTCTGCGTGCTGTCTTGGTCTGTTGTCTGCCGGTTGTGATCCCAGCAGCGCCTTTCCCAGGAAGGGGGAGTGACGGGAAGACTCTCCTCCACACCTGATCAGATCCCTATGGAAGGGAGCCTCTTCCTTCTGCAGCACAGCCAGGCTCTTTCCCATGCTGTGCTGGGGCAGGAAGTGACTCCATTATGCTTCTGGCCCTTCCACATGGCAGGTAATTATGGGAGCATCATGCAATCAAGGGTCATTGATGGAGAAACTGATGATTTACCCCATGATTGTGCCAGCTGGTGATGGGAGAAGGCAGGATCATGACAACATCATACAGAAGCATCATCACAGTTCCGCTCCTGTCGTGTCCCCATCCTGGGACACAACCGTCATGCAGAAAGGGCATCACACATGGTAGTATTGGACATCATCACCACCACTACCACCTGCTTCCACTATTTCACATATTCAGGGTTTAGACTGCTGTCCTGACAATGAGTTCATTCATACTAAACAGGTATAGCACTGTGGTTCCATTTTAACTCCATTGGAGCCATCCTATGAAATCTCAGAATTGAAACCTGGGGAAATGCATTTAGAATTCTCAGCCAGAGAATGTTTCTAGAGCTTCAGTGAACTACAAACCCCAGGATTCCATAAGATATTGATGCAGCAGTTAAAGTAGAACATAGTGCTATAATTGTGCGATAGAGAATCAGCATGATGTAGTGGTTTGAACAATGGACTATGATTCTGAAAAACCAGGGTTTGAATCTTAGCTTACTCATGGAAAGCCACTTGGTGACCTTGGGTAAGTCACAGTCTCTCAGCCACAGAGGATGGCAAAGGCCCCCCCCCCCCAAACAAATCTTCTCAAGAAACTTCATGATAGGTTTGTTTTAGGGCTGTCATAAATTAAAAATGACTTGAAAGCACACAACCACAACAATAAATTGTGTGGTATGAAAGGACCCAGTGAATATATAGCTAAATTCATATTTCCTAAGTTTCACATACTTCTGCTATGTGAATGGAAGAAAGGAGGGCATCCTTCATCCATTGTGTTTTCTGCCTCACCTAACAATAAAACAGAAGGCTAAGCAGCAATATTCTTTTCCAATAAAGTACAAAGCAATGTAAAACTTCCTGCAGGACGTTTGTTATATTTATGCAGGGATTTAGATCAAAGTTGCCAAATATCATGAGACAGATTTGGTGCCATTTGTGTTGCATAAGGAACAAGGAAGCCCTAGAAATCTCAGACAAAAACTCCTTATTGGCCACATTTCTTAAGCAAAAGTAAGCAGAGAAGATATTGGGAATGCAAACAAACACCTGACACTATGAGAAATGTAACCATAGCTAAAATTACAGCTTTCAGCCAGCTTACCTTAAAATAATGGCTTTTGCCCTAGTGGGCCTATTTGAAATTAGGTTGTTTCAAAATAAGTGCGCTGATCTAGTACTTCATTTGTTCTGCCTCTAGTAAAATGCTTGTGTCACAGCTGGCTGCATTATCACTGAGCAGGTGATCAAATCTGCACTTCAATATCCAATTCCAAGCAGAGAAACCTAGGACTGCATTTCAGAAAGATAGCCTAGCTCTGGAATGTCTGTAACACATATTTGCTTTCAAAAGCCACTTTGCTATATTAATGACTTCCCTGAAGTCAAGGAGATTCCAAAGAATGAAATATCACCTTAGGAAAAAAAAAAAGCACTGGGAGGAATCACTTCCAGCTGCCAAAGTTCCAAGACATGAAAAGGGGGCAGAAGGGCATTTTGGCTTGGAGAGATTCATTATTAAGCCCATGGAGCCACACCTAGCAAAGTTGGCTTGTAAATAAACCATGTTCAGAAGTCAAAGAATCATTATCAATGTTCAAAATGAAAGCGCAATCCAACTGTTGATGGATCATAACCTCATTGTTTTGGCAGTGCTGTTTGATTTACTTTCTCTCTCTCTCTCTCTGTTAAACTAACTTGTTTGTTCAGGTAATGGAATTTAGAGTTTTTCCGTCTTTTTAGATATTCACACCCTTCCTGGCAAGGCCTGAACAGTTTTTTTATTGCTTATAATTATACCTACAGGTAAAATAAATACTTTCCCACGGGTTCGTTGTGGTGATGTGTTGCTGGAGGTCTAGCAGCAGAGTCGCACAACGAGTATTTCTACTGTTGTGTCTTTTCATTTTTGACAAATCTTTAAAAGCAAAGGGACTGTGTGCCCTCTGTCATTCCCATCAGGAATGATGCTTTCGAAGTCAACATAAGTCATCACAACTGTAAGTTCCAGATGATAGGGGGGGAAGGGGGGGATCCGGTCATTGCGCATAATGAAATGGGCTTAGAAACAGAATAAAGGGTGAGGGAATCTGGTCATAAAATTATGCTTAGAAAATACGTACATTTATATATCTCCTTGGGGTCACAAGAGACCCACAGGCACTCCATATGGGGGCGGAAAAAGAAGTGAAGTTATATTTTGGTAAGTGTACACTTCATGAATCAATCACTGAACTGGAAAGAGAACCCAATTGAGGTTTCCGCAATTTATGCAACAGCTCTGTGCACAAAACTAGTGGTTCCACCTGCTTTCTGGAGTGTAGTTCAATGTCCTAAAAGCACAGAAGTTTTGACAATTTAATAAAAAAGATCAAAGAATCCACCCAGTGCTGCAGACCATGTTAAAGCAGCTCTTCTCAGATTGGTTGGGAGTGGGTGAGAAATGAGGGTGCGTCCTCAGATTAATTGTGTCCACCTTTTCCTTCCTCCAGGAAACCAGAGCAACCAGATCTTTGTGGTCTGAAAAACTTCCCACTTTCCTCCCCTCCACACTGGAAGAAAGGAGTAGCTGGAGGTCTCCTGGTGTTTGACACTGCGGGGCAGTGGGAGGTTTTTGGATGGGGCACAAGAGCAAGAGAATAGCTTTCTGCTCCCAGTCTCAGAAACAGACTTACACATGCGCAAGCTGCACCTATATGAATGGAAGTCACCAAGCTGGTGCCACCCAATGAGGATCAGGGAAGCAAATGATGTATTACTTATTAGGCTGTTATACTGTAATGCCAGGAATGAAGAGGGGCTTTTGTGAGGGATTTTCTGAATTATATGCCAAAAATAATTTATCTGGCTTTGGGTAATAAACACCTTGAACTGGATGAGTGGGGGCACACCATATGCTACTCTCCCTCATCCAGAAAAATGTCTTAGGGCCACCCTATTGTAGACATAATAGGTGGCTCTGCATGTGTTTGTTCCCAGACATCTGATGAACTAGAAATTTCACAAGAAGGTCACTCTTCATTTAATTCCTCAGCTCTTGTTTTACAGACATTAATTATTTACATTTTTGGACAAACCTCAGTCTATACCAGAGTGTGAAGCTCAACACTGAGTGGATGGGATGGAGGAGGTGGCAGGGGAGAGGAAGAGGCAATGATTTTTAATCTTTCCTTGCCCTCCATTCTGTGACAGATGTGCCATGTAGCTGCCCTCAAATACTTAGCTTTGTCTAATTTAAGATTTATGTTTCTGAAGAAGGTGAACTTCATATAACCCAATTGGCAAGAAGGTGGCATGATTTGACTAGATCCATGCAGAATAGCCAGGGGGCTCCCCCTAAGAGGCAGTCCTAGATATCTACATAAAGTATAGGTGGGTCAATGGATGGATAGTTGATCAGATTCTTGCTGAATCAGATATTGCATTACCATTTCAACATATGACAAGCTTGCTGAAAGCAAGTGGGATAGGCTATGGTGAATTTAGCTGCAAGCTTTACTTTAAACCATGTTGAACCTTGCCCAGACTGGTGGAATAATATGCTATGACAGCTCCTTGCTAGCAATGAAACAATGATGTGAGCATCTAAACACATTGCCCAGAAATGTAATACTTTGTCCAGTAATGTAAATGTTTACATATGCTACAAGGAACTCATTTACTTTAAATATATATATATATATATATATATATATATGGTGCTAGAATGTGTAACTTGGGGATGGCTGAATCTCTTTGGGATGAATAAATTTGGTAATAGTCTTTATGGCCTTTGGGGATTACCTGATTTCCATTCTTGGCCATTTTCACATACATTTATTTATTTATTTAATTTCCACACTGTCCCATATTGTAAGATCTCACAGCTTATAATAAAATCAAGTGAATAATTTAAAATGTAGACTAGGATCATAAAATTTAAAACAATAATAAAATAGTTTCTAAAATCATATTAGTATTTACATAGTTTAAAAAGCTGAAGTTAAGTCAGTTTAAAAAAACATGTAGTATATATGTAAGATGAATTTGTTAGACTCCAAAGGCGTTTATTAAAAGAACAAACAAATATGAACTTGCTACCTAAATGAGACCAGCATTTGTGTCAATTCCACAGCTGGGGAGCCAAAGCTGAAAAGGGCCCCCTCCCCTATCCTCCCGAGGTATATTTCTCTCATGGTGGGACACAGAAGACAGCCCCTCCAGCATTCTCAGGCAGTTATATAATGGGAGAGACTCCTCTTCACATATCAAGGTCTCAAATTATTTAGAGTTTTAGATGTTATTTTCAGTACCTTGAATTCAGATCAGAAAGAGCAGTCCATGCAATTCCTTTAGAACTAATGTTAGATGATATCTAAGCTGTTGCTCTCAGTAATCTAGCTGGCTGCATTTTGTACTAGCTGCAAGTTCTGCATGATCTGTATGGGCAGCCACATATATGAATGCACTGCCCACTCACATGGCCGTATTGTTCCCTTCTTCTTGGATCTTTTCAAAAGTCACAGAATAATTTGCAATTTTAATGGTAGTTTTAAATTTTCTAAATGTCTTTCATTTAAAGGCATGCCTTTGGGATGTCACTGACAACTGTCTGAAACTAATCAAGAAGACAGATCAACACCCCTTTCCCCTTATTCATGAGAGTATTGATAATACTGCAAACACCTTTGACCAGAGTACCTCAGACTATTAAATGTTGGGAAGCTGCAAGAGGCCACCAGTTCTACAATGAAAAATAAACCACAGGAGGACAGGAAGATACTGCAAATGAATGCCTGGCTACACAATGATGTCTACAGGACAGGTTTGGCTTCTGGGACTATAATCTTCACTGGCTACAGGTAGGCTGCATCTTACAAAGACTGGTAAGAATGTTTTTGGCAAAAGCATTGTAAATCTGATCAAAAGGGCTTTAAACTAACTCTTTGAGGGGTGGTGGTTTGGAGATGATAGCTCAAACAACTGTCCAAAAGCAAACTGTAAACATAATGATATGAATTCTAGAAGAGATGCTGAGAGAAAGGATGGGAACCATAGTGAAACTCACAGTAGAATAAAAGAACAAACAATGCTTTAGATATCTATACACCAATCCACAGAGTTCAGGAAACAAACAAGACAAACTTGAAGTACTAGAGCAGGAAGGTAAATATGACTTTATAGGTATAAGAGACACTAGGTGGGATGGTTCCCATGATGTGACTATAACAACTGAAGAATAGACAGGGAAGAAAAGGAGGGGGAGTAGCATTACATGTCAAAGATAAATGTACTTTCACAAAAATCCACCTGAGGGATCAGACTGCAGCAATTGAGAGCATTTGTTAAGTGGAGAAAGAAATAAAAACAACATTGTGGTTGGAGTTTACTACAGGCCACGAAACCAAGACAAGGTGGTGGAAGATGCTTTTCTGAAACAAATCTCAGAAATCTCCAAGCTGCCAGTAATTATGATGAAATTCAATTGCCATGGTATCTGCAGAGACTAGCTCTGCAGGCTCTCTAACAAATTCCTAATGTGACTTACAGAGAATTTCTGCTTTCAAAAGGCAGAGGAAGGGACAAGGGGATCACCAATCCTGGACTTTATCCTAACCAAGAGCGAGTAGTTGGTCACTAGAACAAAAGTAGTTGCTACCTTAGAGGGAAGTGGCCATGTAATGCTAGAATTCATGATTGTGGGATGGGCCCACAAAAGAGGAGCATAGTCAAATACCAACCATGGAGTTCAGGAAACTGATTTTATCAAGCTTAGGGAAATACTGAGTAGAATCTCATGGCTAGAAATGCTAAAGGAAAAAGGCAACCAGTATGAGTAGGATTTCATGAAGAAGGAACTAAAATCATAATCACAAACAATTCCATGGAAGAATTAAAATGGAGAATATTTGAAAAAGCTACCTTGGCCGCACAGTAACCTTGAGGAAGAAGTGAAAAGGAAAAGGAGCATGTATAAAGAATGAAAGGAAGGACAAATCACCAACAAAGAATACATATGTGTAGCCCAAGCTTGCGGGAATAGTGTATGGAAAATTAAAGTTCAAAATGAGCTGAGACTGGCTAGGCAAGTATCTATTTTGCTTCAGTTTTCCGTCAAAAGAGAACCATGCGTCAGCAGAGAGATTATGCAAATGCATATGCTTTCAAGTTCACTGTGCAGGGAGGTATTCAGTACCTGCATAACAGACAGCTTGACAGCACTGGCACATTGCCTCACAGCTATTTCTAGTGGTCAGAGATTACAGGGGACACCTCAACAGCATCAGTCCATCATAGAATTTGATCCAATGGAAACTCTTATATACAATAAAAGACCTCTTCCGCAGAGAGAAGGAGAGAGGGAGTGTTCCTAATGGACAAAAAGAATTTCGGAATTTAACCCCTCCCTACCAAATGGTACCATATCCCAGGATTCCAATAGAATGTATCCATGGCAGTTAAAGTAGAATGATAAAGTGGGCACTTTTAGTCCAGGAGGGACCACGTTTTAACAACAGGAGGTGAACAGAAATCACTTTTTATTCATTTCCTCTTTTTACAGCCTCTCCTGGACCTACATCGGCCAAGGCAGGCAAAAATGCACCCATACCATTTGCTCCTATTTGCTTCTATTATCTGTTTTGCTTCCTCCTGACCACCCTATTAACTGTAACTGACAAGCCCCCTTTTTACTACTTCACTTATGACACTGCTATACAATTAAAGACCTTTGTGCCATTCATGACAGTGGTTTTCGGAAGGGACAGTTCACTCTGTTGTTGACATAGCTCAAATTTTATCATGTTTGTAAGTTAAACTGATTTCCAAAGGGCTAGAGTAAATCAAAATGGTGGTACAGAAGTGCATTTGAGTATTAAAATAAAAAAAAATACAGGGTGATAGACTTGAAACTCATGTTTTAAAACTACTGAAAAATAATCAAAGAAAATATAAAAGATCTTCTTTGTAGGATTGTGCAAGATATCATATCTCTTTCTCTTTCCTTTCCCCAGTGGATTACTTGAAAGCCTAAGTTGGATCCCAGACAATGTTCGCTGGCCTGCTTTCCAGACTGGGGGTGGGGTGGGATTTTTGGATACAAACATCACTCACAAAAGACAGTGTAAAAGACATCTGTAATGTCAGATTCTACATGGTCTATACATTTCTAATGTAAATAAAGATAAACATGGTATATTTTTATTGAAATGTGAGAAGGTACAAATTATGCAGAGGAAAAGCTGAACATACAAGTATTTTGTAGTTATTTATCCATTCTTGGTCCATGTGAAAATGCTTTTTTGAAAGTGACTATTTTCAGTAAATCTTTTTGAAAGATGGGTAGATGGGTAGAAAATGACTTTTAAATTATATTCAGCAGAATGCAGATCTTAACTAGTCCCTGAATCTAAAGCTAGAAAAAACACAATGCCTTTATGTCTCCCTCTGTGTTAGAAGAAAATTAGGATCCAACCATTTTCACCATAGGCTACTGTAAAACACAAGTCAGATTAGAGCACTTGGATGAATCTTAAAGTATGCAGAAATGTATAAGATTAAAAAAAAAAAAAAACCAAAGGCATGCCAAAAAGCATGCACCCAATAGTCCAGTGAGGGTTGAACATTCTACTGGAAGATGGCCTTACCTGATTTTCAACACCTCCTCCCTTCCTTTTCAGACACCCCCTGTCATGACCCCCATTCAGAAGGGTCAGAGGGTCTTTTCCCAAGGGGTGTGTGAGAGGCTCATTGTGGGGGTGGAAAGTCACATTCCTCCAACCACTTTTTGCTAGCCATTATGGATGACAACCCAATTTTGGTAATTACTAAGTTGACAAATTCAATCTGTATTGGTTGGTGGCTTCCATGTCAGTGAGTCAGTGAATTCTCTCTGGTTGTGAGAGAAGGAAGAGTGAAAAGAAGAATTATTCTAAGAAGAACTTGTGTCACTAAGGACATGACACATTACTTATGTCATTTTAATATCTTTAGGACATATGACCATTTCTACACTATACTGTTGTAGTGCTATTATTCCACTTTCAACATCCTGTGGAATTCTAAGGCTTGTAGTTGCTGAGGCCAAAGAGCTCTCTGGCTGACAATTCTAAATGCCTCTCCCTAAACTTCAAACCCCAGGATTCTACAGGATGTTGAAAGTGGAATAATAGCACTATAACAGTGTAATGCAGAAAAGGCCATATGATCCAGCCCTGCACTGAGTCTTTGGTCCATCTAAGTCCAATATTGTCTATTCCACTGATGGTATCTTTCCAGGATCTCAGTCAGAGGGATGTCCCTGCTGCACAGTGCAACTAGTGTGAGCCATTTAGAGAAACAAGAACACCCAACCCCTCAATTTCCATCTCAATCCTAAGCCCTGATAACTGGGTTTACACATTTCCCATTAGCAAATACAGATGTTCAGAAACTAACATTTGCATTTCACACCCAAATGTTCTGCCTTTCAATCTACAAATTGCCATTTTTTTTAAGCAGCACTTGTTCTAAATCTCTTTGTTAACATGTCTTTGGCATACTACCAGCTCATTTTAGTGTAATGTCAAAGATAACACTCTTGTCCTTGCCAAGACTCTTGTAGCTGTAGGTCTGTATCAAACCGACCATAACCTGGCTTCCTTTACTTCAGTGGTTTAGCCTGCCTATGACTGACAGTTGTGTATGCAAGTATGTTCCCCCCACCTTTTACCTCAGAGATGGGAACTTTCATCACAATGAAGTAAAAATAAGTAACAAGCCTCTCTGTGCTTGGTGATGAAAGTTCCTTGCCTCTTTTTGGAGCAGATATGCTTTTGAACATTATAAAAATCTCTGGAACTTAAGAGAAAGTAAAGAGGAAATCATGCACATGACAGAGAAGTGGGTGGTGGGAAAAACCAATGCATTTGCGTTTCTTTATTGGTTCAGCAGAGACTACTCACAGAGCATATCTACACCACTGCTGTATTACATCATTCCCTGTCCCCAGGGAAGTTATGCAACTATTGGTCTATATAGGGCACCTACCAGGTCTCAGTTCTCTCACCCAATTATAACTGCAAGGATTCACTGAGAAAAAGTTAGAAAGCTGGAACAAAGGTGAGAGACCAGCAGGATGAACTGCACTGATATTCTCTTTAGAAGCCACAAGAGTTTTAAAAATGGCTCTCCCCTTGACCTTTCATCAACAGGTGAAGACTCTTCTACTCCAGCAGCTTTGGGGAACTAGTTGTTTTACATTACAAAGCTTATTTTGTTGGTGTTGCTGTTTAAAGTGCTTTTAGATAACTGTGAAATTATTTTTATTCTAGAGAAAGTTTACTACTATTTAATTTTGAGGTATGTTTTTAGCTAGGTGTGATTTTACTTACGTATTTTTCTTTTTATAAGACACCTTTTTATAAGACATCTTTTTATAAGACACCTATAAGTCATACCTCTTGGGAAGAGGTATGACATAGCTAAAGTGATTGACAGATTGATTGACTGATTGATGAGTTAAATGGACTTGCTTGCCTACTTGTTTGGAACATTCTCCACCTTTTGGGTTTCTGTCTCCATCCATCTAGAAGGACAAAAGTTAATGGCTTTAAAAAGTTGTCTACTGCTCTTAAGTTTGTCCTCTAACAACAGAATTAAGCTGAATTGTGGGGTATGGGAAGAGGAAGTCCCACATCAAATACTATGAATATCTGTGTAAGAAGAGCTAAGAGCTGATAAACAGTCACATGAGTAGAGAACATTCTCTAGAACCACATTCTAAGAAACTTTGAATCAGCACCAAAGTAAAATTGCTGCAGCACTCTTTCCAAATTCCTACCCTTTGATATGTAGAGACTGGAAGTAATTAGTTGTAAATAACTAGTTACATGGAATGAATTCCTGTCATTACATTACATTACATTACATTACTTTATAATGAACTACATTACATTATGATTATAACAATTCCTTAAAGAGGAGTAAGTTCATTCATTTTGTAGTGCAACTGAAACCTTTTACTTATTTCTGTGTATTTATACTGATGAGGTTGGCATCACTGAATGATGGAATAAGAATAAAAAATGGTTCAGCATGTCTTCTGTTGCCACCTGTTGTGGGTGCTGGGCCAATGACACCGTGGGCAAGAGGGCAGTGCATTTTGTACCAAAGCTTGTAGCATCTGAATGTTTATTTTAAATAATAATAGCAATGATGATGATGATGCAACTATCATAGTTACTTGAGAAACAGGAAAGTAAGTTTATTTTTTTTAAAAAAATAACTAGAACAGTAACAAACTATTTTTGTGCCTTGGAAGCATGGCTAAGACTGTTAACAAGTTCAATTAGATTAGGTGCATTAAATCACTGGGGATGTAAAATGTGCTAGGTGGGACTGGCACTTGGATGACACCTATAGTGGTAAGAAATTACCATCTTTTGCTAGCTCTCTGGCCCAGTTCAGGAGCTTGTAATGACTACATGGATTCAGTCATGATTATTTCTCCACAGTTTGGAAAACAGTTTTTTTAAAGTCTCTCTGTGTGTGCATATGTGCCTTTTTCTGGTATGTCTGCATCGCTGCTTGCCCGTTGAACTGTTCCTGGACAAAAGTCTCAGATCCTGGGGTTCAGCTGTTGACATTTACAGTTCCATCCTCAAGTCTGTTCCTGCTTCTAGCTGTGCTGATTTCCTGGCTTTGAAACTTATGCCTGAGTGTGTATGACTGCCATCTGTTGGACAGAACAAAAATCAATCAAAGCTGTCTTTCTTGTAACGTGTAATAAAGTATATCCTCTAACCCAGGAGCTTGCTTCATTGAAAAGTTCACTCATCCTTTAGCTGAGCACTCAGACTGGGTAGCACCTGACAATGCTGATTGGGATTTCACACTACCTCCAAGATCCAGTAGCATACCTTCCTTGAATCCTGCTGCCTTCACCAGAATAGTTGCTGCCCCTCCTTCTTGCATTCTCTATGCAAATACCTGTCTGGAAAGCTGTTTTTTGATATCACAGAGGGCTGTAGTGGTCTGAGAAGAATGTCCCAATTCTGCTTTCATCCGACACCTAAATACACCATTGGATCTTGGCTCATGACTTAGTAATTACTATCTCTTTTCCCTGTCTTCACTTACTAGCCCTTAATCTATCCCTTTTTATAATAGCAAAGTACAAACAGCTATGGCAGTCCCTTTCCACAGTGGTGCAATTGTGTGCTCTTGTGAGGCAAGAGGCTATGCTGACAGCAGCAGTACTGCTGGTAGGGTCTTCCATGTCAGACAGGCTCTTGCTGAGGAGCCAAACTAAGGCCATTTCTGCACCATGATGACCTTCTGCGTTGTCTCGCTGCGGTCCCAGGTCCAAAAGGAAGTGCATCAGCAAGGCTCCCCTCTGCACCTGCTCGGTCCATGTGGAAGAGAATGCAATGGCACCACATCTTCTTTCCGCAGCACAGCCGGGCTTTTCCCATTGCTGCGCTACATAAGGAAGCATTGTCAATGAGCTTCTGCAGCTTCCGCATGGCCAGAAGTGACGGCAGTGCTGTGTGATTGCAGATGTGAAATGGATTTTTTCCATTTTGCGAAAACTGTGCAGGCGCAATGCTCCGTGACAGGATGGCAGCGGGATGGTGACAATGTCATGCGGAAGCATGACCTGCCAACCGCTGCCATCCTGTGGCAGAAATGAGACAGTGACTTCGTGCAGAAATGGCCTAAATGTGCCAAACAACTACTGGGCAGGAACAGTACTGGTGTGCATGGGGGTTAATGCTGGTGGAGGATCTCTCAGAGACAATGGCAGTGCCACCATAGCTAATGATTGTTAGTACTACACAGAATGAGGCACAAAAATGAAATAAGAGATAGCTCCAGAAGATGAAACTCCCAGGTCAGATGGCACTCATGAGCTACTGGGGTACAGCAGAGGACAACTTAAAGTACTGCTGTGGCTAATGACACAATTGGACTCAAGTTGAAAGAGCGTTCAGTTGTTGACATGTTCAGAGGAGCATGGAAAGTCCAAAGCTGCACAGCACATACTGTAGGAACAGGAAATGTGAGAAGCATGAACCAGGGGAAGCTAGACATACTAAAAACAAAAAATTGAATGCATAAACATTGCAATACTTGGAGTGAGCAAACTAAAGTAGTCAAAGGACATAACACAATGTCTGACTCAAAAATATCTATAAGATTTCAGGTAAAACCCATCAATATAACCATAACACAAGTTTATGCAGAAGAAGAAATTGTAAGATTCTGTGCTGGAGTTCAGGACAGAATTGGTCACACAAAAGAACAGGCCTTGTTCTTTTGTGTGACATAGCAATTGGAATGCGAAAGCAGGAAACAGCAGAATCAAAGACACTAAGAAAATTGGGCTAAGATGAAGAAATGAAGCAGGAAAGTTACTGACTGAATTTTGCAACGACAGCATTTTGTTGATGGCAAGCACATTATTCAAGCAACTGTAGACATGGACATCACCTGACAGCCAATAAAGAAAGCAAATAGACTACATAATTAGAAGCAGAAAATGGTGAAGTTCCATTCTCTTTTCAAAAACAAGATGGGGAGTGGGTTGTGTTACAGACCATGAACTGCTAACATCAAAACATAGAGTAAAGCTAAAGAAGAACATTAAACCAACATCATGCAACCTGAAGAACATCCCTGTAGTATTTAAAGATAGTGTAAAAATAGATTTGCACTATTAAGCCTAATTGTTTGGGAACCAGAAAAACTCTGGACTGAAGCCAAGGACGTTCTCTGAGAGAAATGCAAAAAGACACCATCTGCAGTCAAAAAGAAAGGGAAGTCTCAGTGTGGGACAGATTAAATTCTTTGCGCGTTTAAGGAACAATGAGAAGAAAAAGTAAAAGGTGACAGAATTAGAGTGAGAATCCTGAATGCAATTGTTCGATGACAAGGAGAACTACTGTACTACCAGTGCAGAGAAATAAAAGATAACAACAACAGCAACAAAAAAGGAAGAATAAGAGACCTCTTCCACAAAATCTAAGAAATAAAAAGAAATTTGAAACCAAGGCCCTTTCCACACCTTATCTTCTTCCGGTGCTGGGGTGTGGGGATCGTGCGAGCAGCCTCCAGCAAGAGGCTCTCACGTCTGGGGTCCTTCAGCTCTGCACAAGCTGCCTGCTGCGCAATCGCACACCATTTTTGGCTTCTAACCAAAGATGAAAAGATGCATGATCAGCACCTGCCGGCCCCAGTGAGTGCATTGTGCAGATCACTTCTCACAATTGCGCAATGCTCCAGGCGCCATTTCGCATGGAAAATGCCGTGCGAAAAGGGCCCAAGAGTGAGGATGCTATGCAACCATCAGGTGAACAGATTACATGACCAAGTAAAAATAAACAGATATGAAAACACATATATTGAAGAAATATATAAAAGAGATGAAAGGATGACAGATTCATTCAAGGAAGAATAATTTGAAAATGAACTTCCAATTTTATAAAGTGAAGCTACATTCAGAGCATTTGGGAGAAATAAATCAGCAGGAATAGATACCATACAAATAGAGCTGCTTCAGTCTCCAGAGACAGAATCTTGTCTAGTTTTAACTAAAATCTTCACCAAACACAGAAAACAAAAGAATGGCTGAGAGATTGGATATGTTCCATAGATATTCCAGTCCCCCAAAAAAGAGACACCAAGAATTGCAGTAACCACAGAACCACTGCATCAATGTCTCCTCCAAGGAAGGTGATGCTCAAGATTCTACAAAAAAGACTTCTACCATATAGATGATAGCAAACCTTTGATTCTATAGATCTTGAAAAGCTATGGATCACTCTTAAAGAAATGGGTATGCCACAACATTTGAATGTTCTGATGTATAACCCAAAGCTTCCATCAGGACAGAATAAAGAAAAATGGAATGGTTTCCAATTGGCAAGTGGGGTCAGGCAGGGCTGCATTTTATCACCTTATCTGTTTGACTTTTATACTGAACAAATCATACATAAAGCCGGATTAGGCTTAGAGGAAGGAAGCATGCAAACTGGAGGAAGGAACATCAACAGTTTAAGATAGGCAAATGACATCATAGAAAATAGAAAAAACTTGGAATAATTACTGAAGAAAGTCAGGGAAGTGTGAAGGCAGGTTTACAGTTGAATATTAAGAAAATAAAAAATAATGACCAGAGATCATTTACATAACTTCAAAGGAGATAGTAGAGACATTGGAATAATTCAAGGTTTTCCATACTTTGGCTCAGTCATTAATTAGAATGAAGACTGCAGTCAAAAAGTCAGAAGATTTGGCCTTGTAAGAGCAGCTATGAAGGGGGCAGACAAGATCCTAAAGTGTAAAGACATATCATTGAATACTAAGGTTATGATTGTCCATGACATCACATTTCCAATTTCTATGTATGATTGTGAAAGCTGGACAGTGAAGAAAACTGATGGGAAGAAAACTCCTTTGAAATGTGGTGCTGGAGAAGAGTTCTGCTAAAAAGACAAATAAATAGGTCCTCAAGCAAACCAAGCCTGAACTCTGCCTAGAAACCAAGATGACTAAACTGAGACTGTTGTACTTTGGACATATCATGGAAAGAAATGACTCACTAGAAGAGACAATAATGTTTGATAAGCCAGTAGAAAAAGAGGGAGATCACATTGCAGATAGATAGTCCATCAAGGAAACCACAGCAAAACCTAAGCAGGGATGTTGATAGAATGACTTGGAAGTCTCTCATGCAGAGGGTTGACAGGGTTAACTTGACAGCAATTAACAACAGAGAAACAGCATGGTGGGGACTTTCCTTGACTCTTTGAGTTTCTAGAAGAGACCATATTACATACAATATTAAGGAGCAGAACCTCTTTAATTGTGGCCACTGTGACATAGAATGTCTTTTTTGAAGGTAATTGTCAGGCATATTTTCTTACAGTGTTTTTATTTGATAGATTTATACCTTATATGCCATTCAATATGCAAGTATTACCAAAGCGTCTCACAGTGTTTAATAACAACAGTATAACCAAAGACAGCAGCACAGAAGACTGACAAAAGCCTTCCTTTTTAAAGATTTTTTATGGACTAACCCTTTCTTTCATTTCATTTTTGTAATGGGTACAATTGTAATAAACTCTGCTTAATGTAGGATGATGTGCCAGTTACTGACTTTCCTGGGATGCTAAGACCTGGACACAATAACACATGCCTTCATTGTATCCAGCTCAGGTTACCACAAACATTCTACATGGTGCCATCATCTCTGAAGAAAATCTTTTGAAAGTTTGGGACATGGCAGCAAGTATACTGAGATGGGCTTGCCAGTTTGTAATCAGCCTAGTTTGCAACAATTTCATGACTACCAATTTGTTTCTGTGCAGAATTTGAAGTGTTGGCAATTAGTTTTACAGCCCTCAATGGAGCATGTCCATGCTATCTGAGGAACAACCTTTTTCTATGCCAGTTTGCTAGCTCCCTAAAGTCTGTTGGGGAGGTATTGTTGAGGAAGTGCAACTGGATGAAAAGAATGATGAAAAGAAAGAAAGAAAGAAAGAAAGAAAGAAAGAAAGAAAGAAAGAAAGAAAGAAAGAAAGAGAGAAATACATTGCAGAAATAATGCCACTTCCTTTGCTATAGAGCCACGGTTTCATTTTTTTGAAAAACAAAATGAAGCCTTGTTTAGTGACGCAAGGGTTATGTTAATTTTGAATTTTTTTCTTAAAGTGTTATAATATAATGTCATAATATTGAAAACTGATTTAATAAAAAGAGATAACATACTTGTATGGACTCAGTCCATTCTTTTAGTGTAAAATTCTACCACCTCTTCTTGTCAGGATCAAAATTTTTGTCCTCCACTCCCTTCTCCCCCCACCACTCTTTTTCTCTCTCTCAGATCTGTTGTTTCAATTATAAAGGAGAAGATGAGGAGGAGGAACAAACAGAAGAGACTTTTAAGAAATTCCATAATGATGGAAACAATTTAATGCGGACATAATGCTAGAAACTGTTTCCCTTTCTTTGCTGTTTTCCAGGCCGGATGCATCCTTAGGAAATGGTGAGTGCTGAGGGACACAAAGGGCTATATGCATCCTAGCCAAGCGGTTACACAGGAAAGTAAAAATATTGTCCGGTACTTATGTAAGCAGGCTGGAAGTTGTTCAGCATGCAAAGAGGAAGTAAAAACTAAACTCATGATGTTGATGTAAATAGTCAAGTCAGGCAAAGTTGGAGGGGAGGGAAGAAGTGGGGGGGGAACAATGGCCCCTATTTTACCTTGACTTCTTCTGTTCATGTTGCTGCTTTCTATTTACTTCAGAATAGTTACACAGACTAAAAATAACTGCACATTGGAGCCTTAAATATGATTTCTGTCAGTTTCTGTGACCACAAGGTCAAACAAAACAGGCATTTCCTACTCTTTAACCTTTGCAGCGAGCAGAAGGAAAAGTGTTCAAAAGGGCCAGTGTTATTAAGGGCAGCCTGAAACATCTGACCCTGAACTGTTTTGTTTTGCTTCTTGAATTCTAAATGCTAGGGGAGCTAGGGGAATAATAACATGGCATCCGTGGTTTTTGGCATGACTGTAGTCTGTCAGTTGATTCTCAGTGAGATGACATATGGATGCTTGCACTAGAACAGAATACAGGTTAAGATGGATATTTATTTACAGCATTCTGTGAAGAAAAAGAAAAAAAGCAAAGCTCAGTGAGAATCAACACAAAGAATCCCCAATGGTTCTGCTAGCATTTGATCAGAAATGCTCACATTATCAGTGGAAACTTAAGCATTTCTACTAAAGTCACCTAAATGTTGTGATTAGGATATGATGTAGGTATATTGTGCCATTGAACATATTTTGATTGACATGTTAGGTTCTTTGAAGAAGTCAAAGACTAAATAGGGCACACTCTTTATAGAGGATAAGAAAGAGTTTGGTAAAAATTAGGAAAATGGGAAGTCTGGCAAGATATTCAGTGCATGACTGCTGCCCCCTCTTTCCCCATGACTATTATATGTCACAAACAATTGCATTCCATACTTGCTTCAGGAAGCTTACCATGTGAGTAGTTGCCTAAATACCCTAAGGACACTAGATCCTGTCTGATCTTGGAAGCTAAGCAGGGTTAGCCCTGTTTAATACTTGAATGTGAGACCACCAACAAATACCAGATGCTTTAGATTATATTTTAGAGGAAGGAAGTAGCAAGACTGCCTCTGAATGTTCCTTGTCTAAGAAAACCCTATGAAATCCATCAGGTCACCAAAAGTAGACAGGTGACTTGAAAGCACATACACACACAGTGTGCTTTAGATGAATCTCTTTTACAGAGCCGTTTCAGAGATTTGGGAGGCATCTCAGTTGAAGTGAAACTTGATCAAAGTGGATTAAGTCTGAACCTTTCCACTACTGAAGACAACATTAACATTTTGGAGTCAGAAGAACACAGAGGCACAGAGACTGGTCTGCAGAAACTATTCATTTCTTTCCAAGTTCTCCCTAAGAGGAAAACAGCAGGGTAGGCAGAAGGTTGGTGTGTACGGCAGCTCTGTCTTCTAGTTGCAAGCAGTGGTTTAACAGGGCTGTCCAGTCACAATGCTGGAAGAGAGGGAGATGTTGAAGTAATTTATTGCAGGACTGTTCTAACATTCAGCAGTCTTGGGCAGTTCTCTTACAGCACTGGGAAGATTCCAAGTTTTGTGGAATCTGTGGATCCAGGAAGGGTGTAGCATTGTTTGGTTTGCTTGGAAAATTTCAGATACTCTAGTTCTTGTATCTCTGCTACTGTGTGTTCTACATTCATCATACACCTTGGAGAATGGAATACTTTTATGCAATCTCTTCTATCACTGAACTGGACATATAAAAAACATATGAAAATGAGCTCCTTCTTCTCTGAAGTATTCACTGAATCTCAGTTTATCTGCCCTATCCAGTACATTATAATTCTTAGACTATATCTGTCTTCCATCTTAACCATAAAACACTTTTTGAGTTTGGCATAGCATGGGTTGTGCACTACAACTGATCCCTGATCCCCACTCTTGTGGCTCTTGAAGTCTCCACTAGTCCCCAAAGCCCCTCCTCTCTGATTGTTTTAAATGGAACAATTTTCAGTTTTGATTTTTGTCCCAAAGCCACCAAACACATGAAAATACCCACTCAAGCACCCCAGAACTCTGTACTCCCCCACAAATATATCAGTTTTCATTAACTAGTCCCTCTCAAATGGTTACAGGAAGTGATGTAATGCACCTCCTGTTGACATTTTGAAAGGGACTGCAGAGGAAAGTGGAGATATTTGGGCTTGCTAGGGGATGCAGCCCAAGAGGGGAGTCTGGGATGGAATTGGCCACTGCCCTGCACAGTTACCCACCAATGGTCTAAATGGAGAAGCCTGAAGATTGACTTCTTGAGCTAGGAGTAACCTGTGACCCTCCTGCTTTTCTGATATCTGTGCTTCCCAAAGAGGAGGTCTCTTTCTTACTAGAATTGATTTTCTTTTCAGAATAGGTCACTATTTCAAACCATTTTGCACCCTCATAGACACCTGTGTGGTGATGGAGAAGAAGCTTCTTTTATCTGCTGTTTTCTTATCAAGTACAGGTCATGTTTTAGGTTGATGAAATGACTTTGGTGTATTATGTTTTAAGGGCATATCTCTCAGTTGACTGCCTTGGGTCCCTTCCCAGGAGAAGAGTGTAATATAAATAAAATAAAATAAAATAAAACAAAAACAGACACTAATGTCAAAAAAATCCAAATGGGTCTGCTGAGTTATAAATTCCTTATTTGTTTTTTAAATATATTTTTATTGCAAGTTTAGTTATAAAATAACCCCCCTCACACACACACACACAACTCCAAGCTTAAAGTTTCAGTTGAATCTACTTGTTTCCATTAACATAAAAAAAAAACTGAGTATATTTCCATTTTACAGAAAAAAGAACAATTACATTATTCCTTTCTTTCATTTCTTATACATTTATGTCTTTATCCAGTCCAAAACTCTTTTCCATTCCCTTTCAAAATTCTGGATAGGTTTATCATAGAATCATAGAAATCATAGAAATCTAGAGTTGGAAGAGACCACACAGGCCATCCAGTCCAACCCCTTGCCATGCAGGAACACCCTCAAAGCAATCCCGACAGATGGCCATCAAGCCTCTGCTTAAAAACCTCCAAGGAAGGAGACTCCACTACTCTCCGAGGCAGCAGATTCCACTGCCGGACAGCCCTGACTGTCAGGAAGTTCTTCCTGAGGTTCAGGTGGAATCTCCTTTCCTGCAGCTTGAATCCATTGCTCCTTGTCCTGGTCTCTGGAGCAGCAGAAAACAAGCCCTCTCCTTCCTCTACGTGGCATCCCTTCAAATATTTAAACATGACTATCATGTCCCCTCTTAACCTTCTCTTCTGCAGACTAAACATACCCAGTTCTCTAAGTCTATCCTCATAGGGCATGGCTTCCAGGCCTCTCACCATTTTGGTCGCCCTCCTCTGGACTTGCTCCAGCTTGTCAATATCCTTCTTGAATTGAAGTGCCCAGAACTGGACACAGTATTCAAGTTGGGGTCTAACCAAAGCAGAGTAGAGTGGTACCAGTACCTCCCTCGATCTAGACACCATACTCCTATTGATGCAGCCGAGAATTGCATTGGCTTTCTTGGCTGCCGCATCACACTGCTGACTCATGTTCAGCTTGTGGTCTATGAAGACTCCTAGATCCCTTTCACATGTACTGCTATCCAGCCACGTGTCCCCCATCCTATATTTCTGTATTCCATTTTTTCTACCTAAGTGTAGGACCTTACACTTCTCTCTGTTGAATTTCATTTTGTTAGCTTTGGCCCAGCTCTCCAATCTATCCAAGTCATTTTGAATTTTGATCCTGTCCTCTGGCATATTAGCAACCCCTCCCAATTTGGTATCATCTGCAAATTTGATGAGCACGCCCTCTATTCCTTCATCCAAGTCATTTATTCTTCAAAGAAGATGCTAATTTTTCTATCTCTACCATATCCAGAACTTTTTAACTTCCATTCTTCTAAATCAATATCTTTCTTTTCTTTCCAATATTGCGCATATATTAGTCTTGCAGTAGTTATTAAATATAACAATATCTTCTGATGGCTTCTTATCTCTCTTTGTTGCCTTAACATATTTAACAAATAAACCTACAGTTTCATTTCAAAAGTCAGATTACAAATTCTTTGAATTTCATCATGTATCCCCTTCCAAAACTTTTTTGCTATCTTACAAGTCCACCACATATGAAAAAAGACCCCATCTTTTCATCACTAAATTCCTTATTTGAATTACTTTTGTGGGGGTGTTTTTATTGTAACTGCAGGAATAGGGACAATTTTCTTTTTTGCATAAGTACCTTTTTTAAAAATTTATTCCAGTTTGTGTATGAAGCGCTATAAAGCAACCATATATTCCACAACTAGTGTATATGTATGATTTATCTGGTATATCTAGTAAGCTCCAACTTTGATGAAAGGAAGGCTTGTTGATAGTCCCCAAAAAATCGACTTACTGGATCGCATTTAAGCAGTTTCACCATTTGACAATCGGTCCACTCTGCTTGGGACTATCAACATGATTCAGACCCTAGTTTTGCCAGAGTTGGGGCTACCAGCTGTAGGAAACTGAATAACAATGCTTACCCAAGAAGATATGTTGAGATGTCATCAAACATGTATACAGTGATAGAAGCTACTTAACTACAATAAGTTAAGCTATCGACTAAAGTATATTCAGGGAATTACAATGTTAAGGTCACAAGAGTCAACCCACTCTCTGGACAGTATTTCCTGTAGACTGAATTCTAGTTAAGGCCATTTGAGGTTAGCAGTATCAACTGCTGATCCTTATCCTTCCCACCTTGTTTCTAAAAATACTGTATTAAAGGATGCATACTACTAAACTCAGGCATTTCTTTGTATCTCTCAGATATGGACGAGTTCAGAAAAAGAAGTAAGAGAGAGGAGGAGAGGGTTTTTCATGAGATGGATGAGAAATGGTCCTTTCAAAAATTCACAAAGCTTTGCCTCTGTGACAAGCTCAAAAAAATGGATTGCGTGGGACTAAAATCATGGGTGATATTTAAATGCAGGGATTTAACTTAAATTCAAATGGCAATTTAGCATAAAGTTAATAAATAACCTCCCTTCTAATATAAATGAAACTTACTATTATTTCAAAAGCTTAAGGACAATTAACTAAGGGTCTCTCTGCACTACATTGTTATAGTGCTATCATTCCACTTTCAACATCCTGTGGAATTCTGGGATTTGTAGTTTACTGAGGCCAAAGATTTCTCTGGCTGACAATTCTAGAGACTCCTCCCTAAACTGCAAATACCAGGTTTCCATAGGATGTTGAAAATGGAATAATATCACTATAACAGGGTAGTGTGGAAAGGCCCTAAATGAATTAACCCTATCCTGTCTATGCAAAGCCCATTTCTTTTACAACCCAAGCACAATCAACTGGGAAATTTTCCTACATTCATTTCAATGGGTCTTAAACATGAAAACATCCCACACATCTTAACACGAGGAAACAGTACTTCTGAGCCAAGGGGCAAGCATTTTAGATGACTCTTAGGCCCTTTTTGCACCTTATCTTTTTGTGGTGCTGGGGTGTGGGGATTGCACGAGCAGCTTCTTGTGAGAGGCTCTCATGTGCCTGCTGCTTCGCCTCCACACCCGCTGCCTGCTAGCGAGCAGGCAGCATGAGGGCTCCTCCTCTTCCTTCTTCAGTGCAGCCTGGGATTTTCCCAGGCTGCACTGGGGCAGGAAGCACGAGTGCCATGGCTCTGGAGGCTCTGCACACACAGTAAATGCGCACAGGGCCCTGGAGCAATGCGCGATCGCGCACCATTTTCAGCTAGAAGCCAAAAATGAAATAGTGTGTGATCGGCGCCTGCCGGCCCTGGCAGCATCATGCAATTGTGAGGACATCATGTGGATGGCTCCTCACAATTGCATGATGTTCCAGAGGCCCTTTCACATGGCAAATGCCATGTGAAAAGGGCCACTGCTTTCCCTCTTCATAGAAACAAACAAGCAGGCTATAATACAGCTGAAACAAAGATTTGCTTTGTGATAGACTGGTAAATTTCAAAATGCAGGCATTCATTCTCACAGTTCCCCAAAGCCAGACCTCCTAGGAGAGACCAAAAATGGAGGCAGCTGCCTTGATCCATATCACCCATCTAGTTCTACCTATTTTTATATTGACCAGAAGTAGGGCTAGCACCCTGTTGAGCAGTAACAAATGCATAAGCTAGACCAACAGATCTGTAACTGTTTGGTATTCATGTTTACAATAATGGCCCATCAAACCTACCTTAACAGCCAGCAGCCACACCAAGAGATGGTGGTCTCTATTGATGGTGATTGGAGTACAGCAGCATAACATTTCTAGCCTCTTCTCACCAGTGATCTGTGTTGAGAGCTGGAGTTGGGGCTTTTGATTGTTGCACTGCAGATTGCTGGTGGGAGGAGACTGCAAACATCATCCTGCTGTGCCTCAGTTACCAGCAAAAGAGGCATCCATTGCTCTGTGTGGCTCTGTGTGGCTGATGGCTGTAAAGGTAGGTTTGGGACAGCAAGTTAGGAGACAGTACATTTTTAGGTACTCTTATCTCGGTTTCTGATCTCAAGCAAGGTCTTTAGTAAAGCTAATGGGTCTTAATTCCCTATTCAATACCAATCCCCTCCACAAATACTGTGAATTAGCAGCAACAATGTATTGTTTCTGGGAAAATACCCTCCCTGCACACACACTACTGTGAGGACTGCATTGTTGGAGTATAATACCTGCAGAGTAGTATAAAGTGATATTATTACCCTGGCTAATCAAAAAGTTCTAGTGTTTTGACTCCATGACCCATGGCTCCATTACAACATTAGTTCTCAGTCTTTGGCCTGCTAGATGATTTGGACTTCAGCTCCCAGAATCTGCGTCCACTGGCCAAGTAGGATGAGACTTCTGAGAGCTGGCCTCTATAAAAGCACTGGATTACCCCAGTTTGAGAACCATTGCAGTACAACGTTGCTTATGTTTTTGAAGAAGTAGGACACACCAAATTGAATGAACTTTGTTCTGATCAGTGTGATGACTGTTGAAAGCCTTATGGTAAATTGTTCTTGACTGCAAGGATTCTGTAAGTAGGATGTGGGAATGGATGTGAGTGTGTGAGAGAGCAGGGTGGAGAATGTGTGGGGGCAGTGTGTGTGTTCCCAAGGTGCATTAGCACTTCTCTCCCTCCCTTAATTTATTATTACCTTGTAAACTTAAAATAACACGAGATGTTGAATGGGTGACTGGCTGTTCCAGCTGTTCACATCACTGAATAGAATTAGAGGGGTTTTTTTTCTTCCAGAAAAAAAAAAGTTAGAATTGTAATTTGTATCTATCCTGGAGCCCTTTCCTTCCTTAAATCTCCCTGTATGGGTCACTGAAGGGTGGGATGTGAGATGAGGAGAGTGGGAGGGAGACAGTTTCCTTCATGCTTCATCAGTGGTGTGAAATGTCAAGGAAACAATGCTTGGTCTGATTCCAAGCATTCTTTGGGTGATAAGCTGTTGGAATGCTAAGCAGAGTGGCAAATAACTTTGTTCAGGTATCCAACAGACTAGGTAGTCTCTTTGCCAGATAGAACGTTCCCAAATTAAAAGCTGTTTTGGAATTATGGCACTTTGCATCTAGTGCTGCAAAAATGTGGACATTATGCAGGAATTATGCTTCATGAGACTGAGGTGTTATGGAATAATGAATAGCCCTTAAAGTAAATATGGAATTGTGGAAGAAGCAGTAAGGGTGGGCCACTGCAGTGAGTCTAGAGATCAAGCGCTTGAGGGTGGCAATTTAATGTTTAATAATAATAATAATAATAATAATAATAATAATAATAATAATAATAATAATAATTTATTGCCTGGCATTCTGTATCAGCTACTTAGTTAAGTATTCTTCTCCTGGCCCATCCCCCCCCCAAAACTGATCGAAACATCATTCAAAGTGCTGGCAGAATGGACATCCTTTTCCCCTGCAGTTGATGTCTGCTAAAGTAGTTTGTGAGAGAAGAGGTTACAATCATGGCAATAGTGTCAAAATAGTGACTTAGTAACAATCATGAATATGGAACATTTACTTAGATTTAGTTGGGTTCCATATTTAAAATTGTCCCATGTTCGTAATTGCTACTTATCACCACTGTGACACTATTGCCATGATTGTAACTCATTCCCAAACCTACTTTGCTGGGCATCTTCATTAGAGAGACTTAGGGCTCCTCTAGGCTATCCCATAGTTCTAGTGAATGGGGTGTTCTGTTTAGCGATTTCATGCTTTTAATGCCTTGTAACAATTGCTTCCACTCGACATCCAGTTGTGCCCTAAATATGCTCAGTTCTTGGCCCTTCTTTGTTTTTGTTCATATCATATCTTGGTACTACCTCCATTCAGCACATTACTTTTTTCTCCGCTTGAAGTGTGATGAAGTTGTGGAATGGGCATAGTTTCCCTCCATCTTCACTATCCTTTCCATGAACTTTGCACCTTTCCCTTACACTTCTTCTGCAGGATTCATGTTATATTATCTATTTCTATTTTTTAAAGTTATTTTGTAAAATCATAGTACTAAAATGATGTAAAGCTATACCACATTAGCACTATACCTCTAAAATGAAGGGGAGGGAGGAGGAGAATCTGTTAACTGAAAGTGTAATGTGAGAATGGAAGTAAGTGGGGAGCTTCCCTTGCAAAGTTCACACTCTCATTTGAAAGGTCATCATTGGCTCCACTCAAAAAATAAGATGGGAGGAACCAAGACATTGAATGAATGGAATTGGGTTATAGGAACTCTCTGGCCAGAGGAAAAAAACACCTCCTGCAAAAGACATAAACACTTGTGGCTAAATCTCAGGAGGAAAAAAAGGACAGGATAACCATTATATGTATATTAAACCCCACACCTCTGATATCTACAGCTATAATTTCTGCCAAATCACAAGGTTTTTAGCCAGTCCGGAACAGCCCTCAGTTAATCTCCAAAGAAACACGGTTATCTACTCATGTCTGTAGCATATTGTGGAATATTTGGTGCATAGCCCCATATCACACAACTAGCAGAAAATTTTTAGCATTTTATGAATGTAAAAATAAGCTGTCAAATAATCTGTCAAACTGATTTTCCTGTGTGAAAGAAAAATCTTAATTTCTTTTCTAAAGAGGCAAGTTTACAAAGTGCTTACTTTTTAAACCACACTGATTCATGAAAAGCATCCAAACCATACAGTCCACATAAACATGTGGACTTCATCCATAGAAGCGATGGGTTACTATGGAATCAAGCCAGGAGCTGAGATATTTGTGTTTTTGAGACTTCCCATTGTGTTCTGCAACATCTTTTTTAAAGCACAAGCTGCTAGAGAATACAGCCAAGATTTTTTTTTTCTTCAAAGCCCATCTTTAGTCTTGAAATCATGTTTTCTTTCTGAACTGTTTGGATGAAAATGAAAGTTCTTGTTAGGGTTGGTTTTTTTGCACAGTTGACAGGAAATGGTAAAAAAAGTTATTTGTTGGGTGTTATCTCCAGGAAGAGATCCATATCAGCAACAAAGGAAGTACATAAAACTCTGACATACCAGCAGATCTGTGACAAAAACATCATAGTGGGATCTTCTGCATGGGGCAATGATTAGCAAGAGTGAATTAAAATAGCAGCCTTGTAAAAGTGTAGAGTTGAATTGTTGCTGAAAGAAGTTAGGGAAGTAGTTGTTCAGGGAAGACAATAACTTCTCTCCTTCTTGGACAATGCATTTTTCTAGGTTTTGCTTAGGACGGAATGACTGCCCCACACAGATATGGTGGTCATTATCTTTTATTAGGCTGTTAAAAGCAGTGAGACGTGACACACAGGCTGGAGTCCAACATCCCCTCAGTTTAGCACAAATATCAATGTGCAGAGATGTGCTACATGAGCACTATATAACCCTCATGCAGAATAGCAACGTTGCATAACACATGTCCCTGACTGGGTACCATTGCACAAGTACACAATACATGATGTGCAATTACAATGTAAAGTGCACAAGTTGCAAAGACAGGGCACAGATGTACATGCTTGCCTCGCTATCAGTGCATCATTGTGCAATGATGGATTCTTTCCCCCCCCCATGCATAGTGTGACTTAGGCATGAGTATGTCTCTAAGATAATTCCAGCCATTGTCTGAAATACATTTATTCTTGGCCTAGAGAAGTAAGGATTGTGCACATCTTGGGCCCTTGGAGCCTCTGGACCCTTCCTAACTTCAGCTGTTTGCTTTTGAAAAATGACCCAGCCCCCTTCCCCCCTCAAAAAAGTCTCATGTGGGCTAGTACATGCTGTTTCAGCCCACCAAATCTGAAAGAGAGGGAGAAAGATTTCACACTACACAATTCTAGCACTAAGACTTCATTTTAACTGGCATGGCAATATCCTATGGAATCCTGAGACTGGCTATTTAGGACAAAGTGCTTAGAATTCTCTACCAGAGAACATCTTTAGTGCCTCAAGAAATTGCATGTCCCAGGAGTTTATAGGATGCAGCTATGTGGAATTGTAATTTGTGTACCATAATTTTGTATGAAAAGTCCACACACATCACTTCTGGTGGTCTGAAACATTACCTTCAGTTGATTCACTGGCAACCCTACTGTTATGCTGCTTTACAGGTAATATTAAATGCTCACATGGTACTTATGGAGAATCTAAATCCCCCCCTCAGAGAGACACTGAAAACTGTCCATACCTAGAACTCTTATATTTTATATTTGCTATGCTAGAATGCCTTTGGTAACTTTGCCTGCCCCATTTTTCTTTGGAGGCCTAAACTTTTTCCTAAATGGTCATGTGAAGCAGCAAGTTACTGCAATGCTAGAAATTTGAAGACTGAAGGATAATTTCATTTGAAGATGAAAAAATTCTTATGGGGGGAAAATTTCCTCATCTCTCCCCACATAACCTCCCATACATATGCAAGGATGGGTAGCTTAATGACATTGTTAGTGTGGTTCAGACATACCCAGTGATAGCACTAGATATCTCTTGATATCAAACTTATCTGGCCTTCATTTGACCTTTTTGTGCCACCCTGCTCCACGTGTTTGTGAGGCCACCGGACAAGCACGTAAACAGGTGCGGCCGGTTAATGTTTGGACATTCCAATCCCCACTTAGGCAGGCAGATTAACGCCACTCCGTTGCTTCAGGAACCTCCTTTTGCAGACACACCTTGCTTAAACGCGACTTTACACAAAGACGCTCGGCCTCAAGCCAACACTCTTGTAATGCTAAGCCATTTGCGTACTGGCTACTCTATTGTTAAATCTGCGCTAAGCTGATCATGTGAAACTTGACCTTTCACAACGTTTTGTCCCGCTCCAAACTCACATTGTTCTCATCGAGTATGGCATGGCCTGTAGGCACAATCCACCCTATAAAAAGTCCCCGATTCCAAGACCTCGACCATTTCCGCACCAGACTGTTATAGCACTATTATTCCACTTTCAACTTTCTATGGAATCCTGGGGTTTGCAGTGTCGGGAGGGGCCGGCCAGCCCCTCCCGAAACTGCAAACCCCAGGATTCCATAGGATGTTGAAAGTGAAATAATAGCGCTATAACAGTCTGGTGTGGAAATGGCCCTCCTCGGATCACTCGCTCAGATCGCTCGCCCCTTGGATCAGATCGCTCTGGACTTCCATGCCTCCTTGCTGTCGTTCGGTCTGACGAGCTCCCCTCAGCAAACCACGCCGAGCTTCCTTCCCTGCAATCCTCCGCTTTTCTCCAGGACTATGAGATAAGGTGTCATATCACCCATTCCCCCTGAAAACTCTCATTTCTAATTTCTAGTTAGCTGTGCGCTTGTGTTGTCTTTTCTGTTGTTTATCCTTTAATAAAGCTATCATTTTACTATTTTAAAAATTGTCTGACTGCTCTTCTGACCTGACCCCGTAGAAGCTGGGTTGCAAGATCCCTGCTAAGTTACCCTGCCTCTCGTTAGCTTAAGAGAGTGCTCGAGTTAATTTCCCCATCTTGTGTTTTTGCTTGGTTAATTGGGTGCCCCTTCCGGGACCCCCAGAGAACAGGGTAACAACATTTTCTAAATACAAATAAGAACTTTGCAATAAACTAGGTGCCACTCATTAAGCCCAGTTGTTAACAATGATGTGTACAAAGAGCTTTACTTTTCTTCACTTGTGCAGGTGTATTGAGCCTCAGATATATCTGTTATTAATGTGCTTTCCTAATATTTGGCTAGAGAAAAATTATGACTCACACACCCAGGGTGAGCCAAAAGGTTATAGCCTCTCATATCTTCTTTAAAAAAAAAAATATTTATGTTAATTTGTATGTAATTTGTGGCAGATTTTATAGAAATGTTGTTCAAATGTAAAGGGAAGTAGTGAGATAAAATGAAATAAAAATAAATAACAGAAAACAAATAAAGGCATAAACACGGCAAATTATAAGAGCAGCAGTCTATCAAACAAGTAAAAAGAAAAAAACAGAAAAAAATAGTTGTAAGCTGGAAAATGCCTAATTTTAGAACTTTTTAAAAGCCTGGCAAAGCTGAAATATTTTTGCCCTGGTGCCTAAATAATAATGGTGTGGCTACATTGCAGGTATCCACAGGGAGGGCATACCACCACACTCTAAATTCCAGCTAGGTAAAGATGTATTTATTCTCAAGATAAATGTAGATTATCTACTCTACAAAACACACATGCACGCAACTCTACTCTTCCGGCTATAGAAACAGAAAGTAATTACAGTCAACCCTCCACTTCTGTGAGTTTCACTTTTGCAGATTTGATTATTCACGGATTATTTGCTGTCACCTCTGCTGCCTCCCTACGTCATTTTTAATAGGGGCTGCAAGCCTCGTGAGACTGAGAAACTGCAAACGAGGCTTGTAAGTCCCTATTAAAAATGGTATGGGACAGCAGTGAGGGTGAGAGTAAGCCTCACCAGCTGCCCACTTCTGCCTTGTGAAGGAACACTTTTTTGTGTGTTAAATACAATTTGGGAAGGCCTAGAGTTATTCACGGTTTTTCCACTTTCACAGGGATTCTGTGTCCCTAACCCTAGCGAATGTAGAGGGATGACTGTAGTTTTAAATCAGACCTCTTTGTACTCTTTCAGTGCGTATTTATGGATGGATGGGATGCTTATTTTAATACATTTGTAATTTTGTGAGCAATATCATTTTATATGATTTGTTGTTTTAATAATCACCATACTGCTTTGTATTTTTGGTAATTGGTTTGAGCTCTAGTTCAGTACTGCCAGAAGAGGTTTTTTTAGCTAATGCAGTCAGATTATGGATGTCATCATTGAGAAGGGAGGATGCAGATTTTATGTAGCTTCCATTCATGATGAAGGAGTTTTCACACGAGGAATTCCTTATGGATTGAGGCCTATATCCCAGATCCTGGCTTTGTATGTGTGTGTGTGTATGTGTGTGTGTGTGTATTTACAGTTTCTGGAACCCCAGAGCTAGTATGGGCAATTGTTCTAGAAGCTGTAGTCCAAAATAAGGAACTTACCTGTTATATCCTTCCAAAAAAGACCCTCAAATTCACATTATTCTGGGAGAAAGAAGTTCCAGTGATTTAACTTCCCAGCATATGGAGTTAGCAGTGCAACTGTCACTCCTTGTTTGTTTGCTTTTCATTTTCATTTCAGTCACATAACACACAGCAAAGGAATTGACTCAGAGCTGTACACAGGAAGGCCAGAAGGATCCATCAATTTCTTAAATTTAGATTATGCAGGAAAGACTGTTGATGTTGATAGGGTCTTATCAAACTTTTTGGATATGTTTAGACTCCAGCATGGGAGGAATGCAACTGCTGAAAAATAGGCATCAATCGTTTTGTCACATATCAAAGAAAGGATGGGCTGTTCTGCCAAGGCTATGTCACAAGATACACATTTTGAGGTCACTGTTGCCTTTTTGGTTCTTTTCCCAGCATCTTGGTCAGATCTTGGGTAAAGCCATAACTGTCACCAAGAAGAGGGACTATGTTTCATGCTTAATGAAGGCAGGATGAATGGATGAGTGAATTGGTATAGTATATTGTAGTTGTGGTCTGTGATCAGCAAGCCATCAGCTGTTGGTCCATAGAAAGTCTCCATTAAATTATGCTTATATGATAATCATATGGTGCAAAAATGGCACAAGTCCTTGACACAGTGGTGAAAAAATTAGTAGTCAACCACTTGAGATGCAGTGGTATCCAGTGTGTGTCATCACAAGAAAGACAGTTTCATATTCCTCAAGATCACATAACTGGTAAGGTGCTAAGAAGTAAATATTTTGAAAGCTTGGTTCCCCTAAAATATAAAGAAAAACCTATAATTCTTCAATATAACTGACATTTATTTAACATTGCAATCTGAAATTAAACATATATATTCATTAAATATATACAAACTACCCATCGCTTAACAGTGAAGTTGATCTCAAGAAAAAACAAACAAACTATTGGGTGCCTCCTTAAAACTCATTTGGTGAAATTCTTAGCTCTCTCTGAAAATACATGTAAAGGACTTTACATTCCGTATTAAAAACAGATTGTCTTCAAAGTATTGTCCTGAGACTGTGTATACAGACCAGCGCAGAGGTCATATTTGATGAGGTCACTCATGAACATGATTGCATGTATTTGATTAAAAACAGATTTGGGTGCCTGAGATATTTTAAAAATGGAACCTTGCACTGTTTGGACTACACCACTGTTGATGTGCCAGTGATGACTGATAGAGCCAAACCCTAAAAGTGCTCCCTGGCTAATCGAGTTTCATGGTGGGAAAAACATCATGAATCTGAACTGTCTGCTTTGGATTCTGACCTCTGGCATGTCCATGTTCTTAACTAGAGGAAAGCAGTCTGGGTCTATTGAAACCAAGCCTCTTGGAGTCAAGATCGCTTATTTGTGCCAGGCACTTTAAGGCATATATCAGTTTAAATACAAATTACATAATCTTTGACAGCTAATGGAAATAATTACAAAAGCCCATCATAATCATAAATGTACGAGGATTTTGCAATTCTTCAATTTATTTGTCATTATGCGATCCATTGGAACGCATCCCTATTCTCTTGGGTTTTTTGCATTTTCATTCTGCCATGACGACCTTATAATAGTGACAGAGGACACTCAGATCTTTGCCTGGCAAACAATATACATTATTTGTCACATGAAAGTAATGCATAGCTCTCTTAAATGTTCCCTCGCAGACTCCTATTGCATTCCACAAAGCGCCTGCACTTGAACCACCTCCATTCATATCAGAGTCTTTTTATCCCAGCACACATTGAGCAAGCTGCTCTGAAGCTTAATTCTCCTGACCCTTCAGTGCAGTCGGATATTGTCACCTAATCCCCTTTTTTCCCTTATGTCCCATGTGTGGTTTTGACTTCTTTCTCTTCTCAATTCCTTTTCCCCCTTCCCTTTTTCTTTCTTTCTTATTCTATAAGCCTCTCTCCAGGCTCCACATTCCAGAATTCATCCTTGCATTAGTGCTGCCATACAATGCTTTCCCAGTGTTAGAGGATTAGACATTAAGGAGACTGTGGCAACTCTAGCATTACTATATGCACAGGGGGAACATAAGGGGATGGTGGAATGTCTGCCCCCCCACACACCAAAAAGATAGATAGATAGATAGATAGATAGATAGATAGATAGATAGATAGATAGATAGAAGACGAAAGGGATGAAAAAAAGTTGGGAGTGAGGAGAAATGATAGCTCAGCTATAAACAATTGTGGTTGAGGAATGATGGCTCAGCTTCAGGAAATATGGTTGTACAAAATTCCTTGCCATAGCATGCAGGCTGGAAAATCTGTAATGAGCCCTATTGGAGGGAGATTTGGATTTCTGAGTGGAAGAATTCTTGCCAATGCAATTCCGTAAGTGATTTCTAAGTGATAGGTACTTTGAGAATATGGGTGTGAAAGGCATAATCAAACAACTTCAGGCATAGTATAGTTATGGTTCTCCTTTGGGTTCCCACTGTTATGGAGTACAATGGAGAAATGGATGTCATGGCACCTCTAAGGGCTTATGAATTCCAGTTGCAGCTCTGTTTTAACCTGTTACAGACCCTGTTGTAAAACAGATAAACACACTAGTTCAAAGGATCTTGGGAGAGCTGGTGGAAAAATGACATACCAGAATGCTGCTGCAATCTATAGAAAGCAGGAAGTCATTCAGATATATTCAGATTGGAATGTGATCATATTTGGATTGAATTGCAAGTGCAACTTTGCTCCCAAATTTTTAATTTTTAATATTTCAGATTTCTTTTCTATATATTTGAGTATGTTTTGAATGTTATGTGGCTGTAATCAACCACCATACCATTCAACAAGACAAATACATCTATGGCAATTTGGTTTGCTATAAAGCATACTATGTTGTTTTTGTTGTGCTCTCTGGCCTTCAGACTTCACGGCATCTTTTCAGTCATTGTTTCTTGCATTGTTTAGGTGAACCATTATTGTTTAGTTAAGTTAAATAGTTCAAATATCAATTAACCAAGAACTGTATTAAAAACTCCACTTCTTCCTTTCTTTCCTTCCTCTTCCATTATCTTCAGTTCTTAAAAATTCCATGCTCTTTTCTACTGGCTTCTCTTCAGGACCAATTCTAGACTATCTGACTGAATGGTAGGATATAGTACATTGTTCTTCTTTACAGTGACAGGTTTAACTTGTATGTGACAGTTGTGATTAACTTGGAGTCCTTTTTTTTTTTTTTTTTTGGCGATCTTTGGTCCACCAAACCTGCTACATCCTTACTACAGATAGGACCATTTCTGCTAAATCCAGTATGACAGAACTTCTTCCTGCTTCTAGTTTCCAGAATTTCTCAAAAACCGGCTCCAGTGGATTTTCTAGCTCTCTGCAAGTGTTTTTTCTTTGCCGGGGGAGGGCAGGTCTTCATGGTTGCAGTGAAGAAATAGGATCAAGTGCTCTCAATTCTGTTGGATTCAGTTATTCCACCCATAGAAGTCCAGTATTGGAACCAGAACTATTTGTCACTATTAAAACGGGAGTCAAGATCATATCTGTTTGTAACTCTTCCCCTGAGAACAGACTTCTTTCTTATACCTCTCACTGTGAAGCCACTCTTGACATGCTCCATTTCTTGCTGATTGAGTCTTCTTAGATTTCAGTTATTTGTTTTGCTCCACAGTGTCTTGAATACTTTAACTCTGTAGGATACATGTACCTGAAACAAATCACCTAACTGAAATGTCTTCTGTCTGGAAATATTTGGAACCACACGTACTTTATATTTCTGTTGTTCCTCCTTGGCCTGTTCATGAACCTCTGCATTCTTAGGGGAACATGTCATGGAAAAAAAATGTGGACATGGTGTCACTGAGTAAATCTGATGTTGGTTTTATTCTTTCATAAAGAAATATTTTCCTGTAATAATATCAATTTGGTAAGCGCAATTTCACATCATGCCTATTTTCATAGATTGTTTTTGTGATGTAGCTGATTGTACACTTTCTTCTGTGAATCTTTTCTTTCTTAGAAAAGTTAGAAGGGGCACTATAGACCATTGGGTCTAACCCCCGACTAAAGCATTCCCAGCAGGTAGCTGTCCAGAACTCTTTTTTTGAAGACATTCAGGCCAGTTCCGCACTAGGCTGTTATAGTGCTATTATTCCACTTTCAACATCTTTTGGAATCCTGGGGTTTGCAGTCTAGGGAGGGACCTCAAAGGCCCTCCATAGGATGTTGAAAGTGGAATAATAGCACTATAACAGTCTAGTGCAGAAACGGCCTCAGAGAAGGAAACCCTACCACCTCTGTAGGCAATTGGTTCCATTGCCAAGAAGCCAGTAAGTTCCTTCAAATGTTCAGTCACAATATATGCTCCTGTAATTTACAACCATAAGACCTAGTTCTACTCTCAAAGGGAGTAGAAAACAAGCCAGCACCCTCCTCTTTGTTCAGCCCTTGTGGTATTTAAAGAGTGTGATCATGTCACCCCTCAAATCTTCTCTTCACTAAACTGAACATGCTCAGCTCCTTCAACGTCTCCTCCTGATACCAGCCCATGTTCTACAGTTTCTGTTTCCTTTTTCAATGTATGCCATTTTCTGGCCACCAAAGGGATTGTGTCTTTCACTTTTAATTTTCCTAGGTCACCTTTAATCAATCTTGCTTGCAGGCACATTGGCATTAACAAAGGATCCATTTTCCAAACCGACTGAGAAGGGGGAGATTATTTGTTCCTTATCTGTTCAGTTATAAATGTTCAAACATTTTAGTCTTCCATGGCTGTCCTTTGCTTATATAAGACACAGAATTAGTAAGCACTTGTCCAGCACAGAGGGCTGCTTTCCATTTGAAAACCGTATTTACTTTTTGAACAGAGACCATACAAGCAATTACTAACCCTACATTCTCATCCTCATTAGTCACTTAGCCTGCAAGTGGACAATAGGATAAGTACTTTGTAACAGTGTTACAAACTCTGGAAGATGTTCCATTATGTGACATTAAAATGAAACTTTCAATCACACACGTAAGTCCTTAACTGTTGGACTATCCAGAATCATGCTGGAAACTTTCTTTAATGGCATAAAATGCTATGGGTACAGTCCTCACTTTGTGTTGTATTGGCACTGTATTTGCTTTCATCACTTTGAAATGTATGGCTATGCCAGGATTGTTAGCAAAAACTTCTGAGAAATCATCTATAATCTCAGTTTATGGGTTCTTTGTCATTTCAGAATGGGAGTCATGCTTTTCATATCCAATGTCACCTAGAATTATATCTGATGACACAGTTCCTGTACTGAACTTCTCTCTGTGATACATATACTTTACCCTCAGCAATGTGTCCTTCACATTCCAAGACAGCAATGAAACATCTACTAATGGTTAATAGGAGAACTACTATAACCTGCTGGTTAAATATCTGAAGGTTGTGAGAGACTATTCAGCTTTGAAAAGAGGTCTTTGAAGAGCTGAGCAGGATAATAGTCTATGCGGAAACCTGATACCTGCAATTTGTGACCATTTATTTTCACTTAACAATATTGGGAAGCATGGTAGAATTCAGTCACACTCAAGACTCCCTCAAGAAATATGTCATTTGAAAGGATGGCCTTAATAGCCTAGACTGCAAACTTTGGGAAAGTGTTATCCTTTTTGCACATATTAAGTGTCTTTCCTTTCAGAACAATCTCTAAAATTATATTTGTGAGTAGAAGCACTACATCAGTGACCCAGACAACTCTAAGACATTTGTAGCAACACACTCTGACATGAGTGTCCATGGGGGAGGGCGTGAAGGAGTATTTGCCCCCAGCCAAAACTGTCAATGCATTTATGAATCGTAGTTTACAGAGAAAGAGGCACATCCAGCCAAATTGCTCTTTTTGAGACAATAGCAACCAGACTTGATATTTGTATTATGCTGGAGGAGAGCCTTCTTTGAACCAGCTGGTAGATAAAACAAATTATTCTTGTTCTGATCTAGTTATCCTGCTTCTGAAAAATGTACAAAGTTTGGACACCCCAATGAGATATACATTTGTATAAAGAGGATTTTCATTTTGGTTTGGTTTTTATAGTAACAAGTTTGCTTGTGACAACTTCCAGGTTTTCCTTAGTATAGCATATTCCCCTTCTCACAATCTGGAAACAGGAAGAGACAGCTTATAGTATTTTAACAACTGTATTTATTGAGAGTCAACACAGTATATTGGCTTAAATGCTGGAATAGGATTCCAGGAGACCAGGGTTCAGATCTATACTCAGCAGTGGAAACCCACTGGATGACTTTGAGAGTCACACTCTCTCAGCCTAAGGTGAAGGCAATGCCAAACTTTTGTGAAGAAAGAAAGATAAAACTTTGTGTGTGTGCCTGTGCATACATAAGGAAAATTCATAGAGGTGTTGTAGCTGTGCGCATTAAGTATATGGATTATATTAACTCCTGAGGATGCCTTTACTCACCAAGGCAGAGTAAAGGCATCTTTTTAAAGAGATAGGTTAGACTGCATTTCTGTACTATGGTTGTCATATTAAAGAAGCAATTTGTCACAATAAGTGGTGGTTTCTATCACGTTCCCTTATCCAACTCCTTATCCAGAGCAAGTTTGGTGTAGTGGTTTGAGTGCTGAAGGATTGATTCTGCACTTAGCCATGGAAATTCCTGGGTGACTATGGAACATCATATACTCTCAGCCCCAGAAAACTTGGTAATAGGTTTGCCCTAGGGTCTTTATAAGTCAGAAATAACTTGAAAGCACACAACAGCAATAACAAAAAGCAACTTTTCAAGCAGTTCAAGCAGAGCTTCCAGTTTTCATAACAATTTCCTTATTAGTAATTAGTAATAGTGAGAGCCAGTGTGATATAGTGAATGAGAACTCTGAGAGACCAGGGTTCAAATCCTCACTCAGTCGTGAAAACCCATTGTGTTACCTTGGGCAGATCACACTCTCTCACCCTTAGAATAAGGTTATGGCACACCTCTCAATAAATCTTGCCAAGAGAACCTCATGGCAAAGTTGCTATAAGTCAGTGTTAAGCAGAAGCAGCAGTTGCTGTTATTACTCTTATTGGCATGTATAGCCCATCTTTTAGCCAAAAAAGCATCCAAACAGTAAATATGGCCACTGGTCCCAGGTGGAGATGAGCCTACTGTTCTTTTTCTCCCATAGCAGCCTAAGGAATAAAGGTCCCTTGTCATTATGTAAGAAAGCAATAAATATGTGCATTTCTCCTCATGTACAAATTTTGACTTAATGTACTCATTTTTGCAATCCCTCCTCCTGAAAACACTGCAATCTTAAACTGCTTTCTTATATATGGTTACTAAAATTGTAAACAGGTTACTGGACTGAAAAGCACACAAAGGGGAGGCTGCGTTCATAATTGCCTCTTATTTGGGAATAAAGGCCATTGAACTTAGCTCAGAAAGAAAATGCACAGGGTCATGTTGCACAGCTAAACTCAGAGTAAGAGTGAAGTTATCATTTTGATTATTAGGAAGGATTATTAGGCAATTATTTATCAAGCTTTCCAACTGTGCTTTAGTAAAGAGCACTCCGATGCCAGACACCATTTTTCTTCAGACTGATCTTGTCCATTATAAATGCTAGCCATAGGAGTAGTAGCCATAGATTTTGTAATCCCTGGCAGAGAATTCCCAGGTTCTGTCCAACATGTCCAGCTGCCTGAAGTAAGCAAGACTGATAAAAGCAGACAATGCTTGCAGTAGTCTTACTGATGAAACACTATGTATTTCATCATTTTTGCATTATATATAGGAATATATTTAAGAATTTAATATGGTGTCATATAAGGTTATCAGAGAAAAGAATGGATAGGGCTATTAATGGCTAGTAGTCATAGTAGCCATATTTTATCTGCAGTGCCGAAGGAAGTGACTCCCAACACTAGTCATATAACACTTATACGCAACACCTATAACACATATAAAACATTCTTCTCAGAGCTTCAAATGTTTTTTTAAAGGAATGAGTTACTTTACTTACTCTGCTAACCCAATGGGTTATTCATTATCTGTTAACTGTTCCAAAGTCCAGCAAAGTAACTCACCAAGTTACTTGTAGCTAACAAGTTACAGTTACAGTTATGACTGGAAAATAAAGGAAAATTGCTCACTAGTCCCTCCAAGTGGCCAACTCCACATTACAAAGCAACCCTTCCCAGCTGCAGCACGAGGCAGCCACCCATGTGCTCCTTTCTTTTCCTACCCCTTTGCTCTGATTGAGTCAAGATACAAACACAGTAAAAATTAACAAGTAGACAACCCATTCTCATTCCACTGGAGGGATTTCTAGAGCATAAAGATAATCGAATAAAACAAAGTTTGTGCTATGGTTGCCTGGTGCAGGGTACCAATGAGTCCCTCTTCCTGTAAGGCTGTGCCCCAGCTCCATTGCTTGATTGTTTCTTTGGCCTTAGGGAATCCCAAGCACAACAGAACTGAAGGAGAGAACCCATACTGTTGTAGCTTTACAGCCCTTGCCCAGCCATACTGGCTGTTCGAATAAAGAGGGCTAGACCAGAAGGAGTAAGATTCAATTGAAGCCAATGGCTTAAATGTAAAATCAAGCAAGTGCTTCAAGTGAGACTATTCCAGATTCCACTCCGAGCAAGGCATTTGGAAGGCAACATAGGACACTGAGGCCATTTCTGCACTATACTGTTATAGTGCTATTATTCCACTTTCATCATCCTCTGGAATTCTGGAGTTTGTAGTTTACTGAAGCCAAAGAGCTCTCTGGCTGAGAATTTGAAACACCAGTCCCTAAACTACAAACTCCAGGATTCCACAGGATGTTGAAAGTGGAATAATGGCACTGGGACAGTATATGGCGGAAATGGCTCAAGAACAGCTCACAGAAATTTGGATGGTACTGCCTCCAGGGGTTGAAAGTCTTTGGAAATGCACAGCTGGGAACTATACATATGTTGAGATATCACTTTGTTCTGGTTCATTTTTGTCACAGAATGTATTTGTTAACCTCCTTTGCAGAAGAAGGATGTGAGAATGGCAGCAACAGTCCATGCCCCATGCCCCAGATGATGGAAATATCACTCCCAAATGTTTGTACAACCTGACCTTTTCTATGTCATAACCATTAGTCTGCCACCTTTGCTAAATGAACTTTTTAGGAAAAAAACAAGAATTTTGGTCTTGGGATGGTTTGTTGTAACATGATCTTCAGTACAGCAAATTGAAACAAATCTGAAGCACTCTCCTAGGGCCCATATCTGAAAAAGATATGATTACAAAGTCATCCACATACAGTTAACACAAGGGTTGATTGATTTGCTATTTTAGCTGGATATGTTAGATAGGAAATGTGGATATACTCAGGATAAAACAAAAGAAACAGTGACTCATTAAATCTAATTTGTTTTATTGCAAGTTCAATTACACAACCAAAAGATCCAACACTTACACACTTGCACCAGAGCTAACCAAAGGGTAAAGGGAGGAAAATTGTTGATAGAAGAGTTTTTAGGGAATGGGCAACAATTACTGATCCAGAGAGCAGTGAAGAAGATAGCAATGTGGCTTAGACGAGTGCCTAAGGACAGTACCTGCTCGGAAATTGGAGTGACAGTGTGGCATTCAGCAAGGGAGATACTGCATCAAACTGCTCAAAACAGAGGGTTTTTAAACTCAACCTCTACCTTGAGGGCATGAGTGTGAATGGCTCTCTAGTTGAGCAAACAATGGAGGTTTCCCCATGGACAATGGTGTCTGAACGGATTTATTGGTCTTAGTGTAAGGTGACAAAGAGGTAATGGCTGTTGTTATAACTCCATAATTGTGGACAGGTAAGGGAACAATGCAAGGAAATGTCCAGGTGCAAGGAAGATGAGCTGAAATAATCAGTGTTTTGATGGGAACTTCCCTTTGCCATTGTATGCTATCAGAGATGTTACAGCTTCAGCTTCAGCCTATTATCCTTGGGGTTGCTTGATAATCTGCCTGACAATGACCTTGGCTATGCCTAGAGGGGATCTTCTGTCACACGTGTTCAGTCAGTAATTTTCTTCTGCCCAGCTTGACCTTCCAGTCACTGCAGGTTCCATTTTATGTCAACGCCAATTAATGTATTTTGCCAATTGAATCTTTTTTCATGTATTAAACCATATCAAACCTGGGGGGTGTGCTGGCTGGTAACAACTCTGCCTGTGAAGGTGGTGGGACAGAGGTAAGTGCCTCCCCTGAAGATCTCGAAGCTTGGGCAGACTTATATGGGAAGATATGGTCCTTCAAATGGTGAGGAGGCAAAATGAGGACATTGTTCTCCAAATATGAATTCTATCCTCAGATTTCTAGCATTGCAAAGAACAAGTGACTGAAAGTCATTCATATCTAGAACTCTTATATTTTCTGTGTTTGCGTTCCATTGGTAACTTTTGCCTGTCACTTTTCTTGGGATGCCTAGCTGTATTTCTAAACACTCAGCTGAAGGTCTAAGGCTAGAAACTGGGAGACAGAAGGAACATTTCATTGGGGGGGGGGCAACATTCTTATTTGGAGGGACAGTCCCCTCATTTTGTCACACCCCCCCAAGCTACAGTGCTGCATGGCTGCATGCTATGGGGTTTGTAGTCTGGTGAGACACAAAAGTTATCTGACAGAGAATTGCCCTTCCTAAATTGAAAATCCCAGGATTCCATTGGATGAAGCCATGGCAGTTAAGTGGAACTGTAGTGCTGTAACTATGTAGTGTGAAAGGGCCCATGTTGTGAGTTGTGTAGTTTGGAAATGAAATGTCCACTTCTAGCATGGGGAGAAGGATTTCTAAGGGGAACATATCCAAGAGAGAAATCTGCTGTAAGGGCACTTGCTAGGCTTCCAGTTATGCATTAGAGGGAGAATAAAATCATCCCTTGAACAATCCTGTACCTAATTTCTCAAAGGGGCATTCCTATCAGGCTGGACACACAGTGAGAAGATTGTTGAAGATTTAATTGATCAAAGAGTGACCATTTCATTAATCTACACTTTCCACTCCAGACTCTCAGAATTCAATCGGGAATGCTGCCCCATGTGTGTTCAGACCTGACCCATTATACCAGGAAAATACATGAACAATTAAGGTTATTTATGAAGACTAAAATAAAAAATTTAAAAAATGGCATTTCATGGAGTTCTGCTTATAAACTACCAGAGATTGAATTATGCAATATAGAAGCACCAAGCTAAGCAGATTCCTCATTAAGTTTTCTCCAGTTTAAAACATCACTTTATTTACAGAGCAACTAAGCAATTATGAATTGAATGGCAACTGGAAAAGTGATCATGGGAGAAAACCTCAGAAATAATAATAATTTGGTGGGGTGAAGCTGGTAATGGAGTTCCATGGAAAACCATCCATGTTTTTTCTGGCTCCAGCTCCCACCACGCTTTCTGTAAAGTGTAGGCAGACAAAAAATTGAAAAATAAAATAAAATGAAAAACCCAAATCTACATCTGGGAACAAAAAGTATCTTGGGAAGACACCACAAACCAAGGGAATGTATATGTACAATTATGAAGCAGCAAAAAAAAGCCTAGGCACTACCAGCGGTTCGTGTATAATTTCATCTTTAATAATGCATTGATATAAAAAGATCTGTATCTTCAAGGGAACTTCCCAAGCTGATGGTTCACTAACTTTTTAGTAAAAGGAGATATGTAGATAAATTATTTGATTGCCCTTGACTCAAGTGGCAAGTTGTACTAAATCACATGACCAGGCTGTATGAAGATTAACCAGCAGCTGGACATAAGTATAATCCTGTGCTCTGTACATTCATTCACAAGTTCTCCCATTCTGTCTCTGCATTAATATGTATTTTCAAAGTCCATGTGAAAATCCATATATAAACATGGGCTTGAATACATATTTTTGAATACATTTTCTCTACATTCTAGATACTTATCTAAATATGCACATATTAAAGCTTATGTTGATTTTTTTTTCTTGGGGTAAGAACTGCTTTGTAAAGTTTGGACAGTTGTGAAATCTCAACAATAATTATGCTCCAATATGTACATAAGTCCAGGAAATAAAGATCCAATCAACTGACAATCCCAAAATATAAAATACCTCAAGAAATCCTAGCACTGTCATGTATACAAGTCCTAAGCAAAACAACTCCTGAAGATCTGACGCTTAATGATACTGTCCAGAATAACTGAATAAGGTTGGATATCTGCATTTTAGAATTAAATGTAAATTGTTTGCTTTACCACTGTTTCTTTAAATGTTATGATAAAAAGAGAGCTCTGTTGAGGATGACTTCATCAATACTATATCAGTTTCCTCAACATGTCTGCAATTCTGGCCAGGGATTAAATATTTCCCATTATGCTAGACTGTTTTTATATACATGTATTCCAGTCAATGTGCAAATATTCACTTCACAGGTATGGAAAAGGATGGATATATATATATAAATAAAGATCATTTTGTTCCTGCCCTCCTCCTCATGTTCCATGGAAATATAACATATTGCTGAGAATGAATTACCTGAGAACATACAGGAATTTAAGGGTTTTTAAAAATCCAACCACTAGTGGAGACATCATGGAAATATTTTAAGTTCCCTTTTTTGCTCGTGAAACATAGTAGATACAGGACATTGGAAAACTATTCTAAAGGCTAAGGAAAGTAAACCATTCTGAAACTCTCGTCTTACTCCAGCTTGGAGAAATCGGGATAAGTTGCTTAGATTTGACTTGGAAAGAGAATGAGACAGCTACTGTTTCAGTTATCTGCTTCATTAAGTTTAGACTATATTTGTGTCTGTTTGCTTTTCTACTTGTGCTTGGAAGTGTGTCTATCTGTGCTCTGTTTCACAAGGTCTGGAGTTTATTTGCCTGCGTTTGCTTTCCATTGCCTTTGGACTGTGTTTGCTCTGTGCTCTATTTCATTGAGTCTGGACTTTATGGACCTGAGTTTATTCCACAGCTTTTGGATGATGTTTGTTTTGCTTTCCAAAGCCTGAGAATGTGGCAGTACATGACTTGCTCATTGCCTTGAAGAGTGACTGTGACTGTCTTGTGGTTAGCCTGAGAGCATTCCTATACATGTACTGACCCTTTGCCTAATTCCTATGCCATTTCACCAACAACTTGGTTGGTAGTTGTCACACAATCCACTGGGGATGTTCTCCTGGGCAAGCAATGTTGACATTAATGCAACATGCATATGAGTAGTGTGAGCATAAGGAGCCTAAATTGGAGATAGATAAATGGACATATGGAGAGGAAGCATGCAGGGGTTTCCTACTGAATATACTGGCTGCTCATCACTAGTGGCCCATAGTGTGAGCAGCTCATGCCTTTTGGGGTGTGAGACAAGTATACAGTGATTCAGACTGTGCTGTTTGTACATCTATGCACGCAGCACTACAAAATTTTGTCTGAAGATCAGAAGAAGAACGGTGAACAGGGAATCATGCAGAAGTGGGAGAAGTGGGATCCTTCAGATGTTCTTCCACTGCATCTCCTGTCATCCTCATACAGTATAGCCAGTGGGGGAGGAGCCCTGGAAATTGTAGCTCAGCAACTTCTAGAGGGCCACACACAGCCCCAAATCTGGCATCTAGGATCCCTTGTTGCATGTAGTTCCTGTATGAATCACAAATATCATGTCAGGTTTCTGAGCATCTTGGAGAGGTTACAGTACAAGCTATATTTACCATATGACAGTCTGTAACATTATTTGGAAAATCTTTTGGAATATTTGGACAGTTGAATCATCTGGGAAACAGCCAATAAGTGTCAAAGTCATCCTCATGCTGAATGTTCCAAAACATAGGGAGGTGACACATGTATTCACTCTTTTGAAAAAAGAACTATTTCCCAAAGTTTGGAACATTCAACTGAAGCATAATTCACCAATTACTGACTGTCTTCAGTCGGCTCAGCCAACAACATTATTCCAAGGATTGTCCATCTTGTCCTTTAAAGTCATTCAAGACACAGCAGGCAGGACTGTTATGCTTGACCTCAGGGGATGCTGTATGTCACCTTTTGCTTTCTGTTCTTTATTGCAAAGAATGAGTTCTAACTCTAGGAGGGTGATTCGCTATGACCCTCTACAATTGATATGTTTGGTACATTTCCCCCAGCCCTTCATTTAACTTTCTGATGTTGATGCTTGCATTGTGTACTTGGAGGAATATGCAGTTCTTAGAGTTGTTGTGGGTTACAGATAGAGGATACAGCTCTGACAGAACACAAATGAAATTCACAGCATATTCTGATGGGGAGAAGGTATCAGGTGTACCTATTTCAGTTTGAGAATAGTACTACAATTCTGTTATTTGAAATATATCTCTTCTTTTCAAAGTGTAAATTTCTTAAGCAGGCATTTTGTTTTGATATGAATGAGGAGGGGGTGAATACTGAAGAGGGTGGGCTCTTATGGAGCACCAAAAAGGAGGACAAAAGAGGACAGTGGATTAAATAAAGTTTACAAATGCTACTTGATATGTGCTGATGCAACTGTAGAAATCACTACTGTGAATTAATTAAAAATATTCTATGTCTTCCTGTGATCTGGAAAGATGCCACTGGATGACCAGTATACCTGCTGATCAGCTAGCAGTTGTTGATGGGCAGTTTCAAGAAAGAGACTTGTTCTCTCTTTCTATGGTTCTTGTAGCCAAGACTTGAACTGGGCTGCTCTTTAAATAGAGCACTGTTCTTACTGAAGTAGGACACATGGTCACCCCTAGTTCTAAAATAAATTAAACTACTGAACAGCTACTAAGGAATTAAAAGTCTTTTGTAAAAAAAGTTCAAAGACACAGCCGTGTTAGTCTAGATAAGTATGCAAAGGGATATTGTAGCACCTCTAGTTGGTAGCATAAGCTTTTGTAGACTTATGTCTATGAAAGCTTATGCAACCAATTTCTTCATTCAGTCTCAAAGGTGCTACAATCCCTCTTCATGCTTTGTAAATGAGTTTACAGCTGACAGTAGTAACTGAATTGTAGTAAAAAGGAAAAAATGGAGTTGTGGTGATAGTGGTTAGAATTTGGGGAGTAGCAAGGGGAAGATTACAGTGGATAGTAGAGACCAGTGTGGAAAAGGGATTTTTGTTTAGGAGCACCCACGGCTTGGAAATATCCAACTACAACTTTTTATGTGCAATTATATTATAACTTACAATGTGCGATGTGCTTCAATTTTTTCCCCATGAAGAGAGAGGCCAAACAGCAAAAGATATAATGGATGCTGTGGCCTGAATCCTAATGATTTGTCCCAAATGGAATGGAACCACTGAAGCAGTTGTTGAATGGAAAGTCAACACTTATGTAAACCTCATTGATTCAATGTGATTATTCTGTCTTATTGGATGGTGACAATGGCAATGATAATGATGATGATTTCCATTTCTTAAAGAAGAAAGAAAGAAAGAAAGAAAGAAAGAAAGAAAGAAAGAAAGAAAGAAAGAAAGAAGAAACCCAAACAATTTTAGGCATCTTAAAGATTAACCATCAGTATTTTGAATTCTATTCAGAAGCAAGCAAGATATTACTAAAACTGGGAGTCAAATATGATATGATGTTTTGTGTGTAATTAGTGATTGCTTCAACATTTTTTTTTAAAAGTACCTGGTACAGGGACTCTCAGTCCCAATCAGGAACATGGGTTAGGGAGAATAGAGTGTTATCCTAAGGAATGGACCTCTCCACCTCACTATTTGTGTTAGGAAGAAAGCTCACAAATTGCTGCTTACATCAGTGTCAAGGGGACTGAGGGAGTGGTATTGGGGTGTCTTTTATGTCAGTGGAGCAGTAAAGCCACTCCAGATTTTAAGCTAGACTTCTGAGGAACTCTCTGAGGGGCTGAATGCTATTGTCAAAATATGGTCAGAATCTCTGATACCTCCTTTAAATGTGTTTCAGGACTGTGGTGTGGGCGATGGGTGAAAATCCCTTGTCTACCCCATTTCCAGCATTAGGCAGATTTGAGGTGGCTGTCCCAGGCAGCATTTATAGTGGACAGTGCAGTGGTGAATTATTGGGAGACATAGCTGTGTGTCCTGCATAGCATGGCCTGTGCTGCATAAATTATCTTAATGCCCTCTGGGTCCCTGGAAAATAATGTCCTGTCACCAGTGTTGAAGATTCAGTTGTTAGTTAAATCAGCTTCTGTAGGTGGAATGAAGTGGTGCCATCTTGACATTTTCCTCAAGTAGCAAAATGGCTGGTCCTGTCCCCATGCTGTTGTTCTGATGTGGAATGTGAGAACTTGATGCCTACTTCTTCTTCTCCTTCTTCTTCTTATTATTATTATTTATTTGTATCCTGCCTCTCCATATGGATCGAGGCGGCGAACAACTTACAAATAGCATGTATTTCGAAACATTTCTATACATGCCCCCAACAAGCTGGGTACTCATTTTACCGACCTGCGGAAGGATGGAAGGCTGAGTCAACCTTGGAGCCTGGCAGGATCGAACTCACAACCTTGTGACTTGCAGTACTGGCATTTAACCACTGCACCACCAGGGCTCTTATTTATTTAAGAGCATGTTTATACGAGTAGGAATCATGTGGATAATGTGATACCTAATGTGGCCGTGATACAGGCTAGAGCTATATAGTCTCAGCAGACTGATCTCACAATGAGTAAGCCCACAACATATCACAAGAGTGAAATCTTCCATAGAATCTTCAAAGGTAACTTCAGGCTTACACTATATCTTCAAGAAATATCACACATTTGTGCAGAACTGGTCTCATTTTGTGTATTTGAAATGTGTAGAAATTATTTTCATCTGCTGAAATTATTTTAATTTTTTTTAAAATTGATATGTTATTCAAGAACTTTGCTTTCTCTTTGCATGATTCATAGAAGAAAGAATATCACCACAGAAAATAAAAACTATAGCATACTCATTGAAACACACTATATTCCAGAGTAAGAGCTTAAAAAGCTATAACGATATAGCTGTAAGTAAGAAAGTAAGAGTTATAAATAAACAGTAAAAACATACTTTTTACAGAGGGGTGTGTGCGTGTGTGCGCGTATATCTTCAAGTTACCTGTCAACTTATGGGGACCCCATGAGTTTCATAAACTTTTCTTAGGCAAGGATTACTCACAGGTGGTTTGCCAGTTCCTTCACCTGAAATGCAGCCGACAAAATCTGGATTTATTAAATCATAAAACTCTCCTATCAAACATACTTACCGGTACTTAGGCGGGAAAAGTGAGACAAAGTCCAATTGCTAGTCCCAAATAGAACAATTCAGTCAATGGTACTTCCCCAAGTGTTGACTTGCCATTCACAAACTGGGTCAGTTCATTTCCTATTTGGAACTAAGAATTAGAATTAGGCCACAGAAACTGTTGGATTTTACATTTATGGTTAATGGCATGTCCCAACGTTGACTACTAGTATAAAGAACATACCAGCTTTGCATTGCAGTTCTACATGTTTACATGGAAGTACATTGCTCTGAACTCTCTGACCTCCTCCTCCTCATTCTGATTTATGCACACCTGTAAAGGTGTAGTCTGCTTTTTCCAGTGGAATAAACACAAAAAAGATAGGAACATGTGTCAGAGCACAATCAGATCTCTAGCTAGGAATGACGAACTGGAAGTAAATCTTACTAATTTCATCACGCATTACTTTGCATTCAAAGGGTACCACACCATTTTATGCTAAAGACACAAAGAAATTGCCCCTCTCACCCCTACTGTCTCATTTTATTTCCTGGTCCAAGCTGAACTTATCTTATCCCACAAATTATGATTAATACAATTTTAGAATAATTTTGGCGAGGCAATTCTGCATTCTTCCCATTTTTTTTTCCTGGACCTAAGTCAAAGCCAACAAGTTCACAGTTAATCTGCTGGCTTGTTTGATCCAAATACTTTATACTCCAGAAATTTTATTTTGCTGTACTTGCTCCTTTCTGCATGAAGCTGAGCTCATCCTCCCACTCCCAGCCAGCCGCCAAGAGGAGGAAGCTGAGGGGGTGAAGTTTTGGCAAAATATTACCCAAACACTCAAGAATTGCTATGGTAGCCTTGATGAAAGACGTTCTATGGCATGAGTTAAGCCTGTACTTGGATGTGAGTGGGAGCAAGTTGAAGTCAATGACTGACACTTAATGTAGCAAGAGCTCATATAGACTTAAAAATAATATGTATGTACTGCAATATTTACAAAGTGAGACATGCACAATTTGCAGCATCTACAGCATAGATGAATTGATACAAAATTGCTTTGCTGCTTCACCAAAACCTCTTCTAGACTATCATTCCATTTGAACCAGATGTCTTGGGGCATGAATGATAGCCACACTCTGGTTTTCTTTGGTTGATTGGTTAACCTACAACATCTCTCACATGGAGAGATACTGCTTCTGTATATGGATGTTCCATTCAGCTGCAATGACTAACACAGCCATGGCTCAGCTTAAACTTCTTAAATTTGTCTGTTTCTTTTTAAAAGACCTATCCAAATTCCAGTTTAATGGGAAGGGAAAGGCAATTTCCTTCTATTCATGTTGTTCATCCTGTTCATAACTTTATAAACCAGCATCCTATTTCCCTTTGTAATCTCTATTGTGCCACCCCCAAAACCTAAAATGCCCCAAGCATGTCAGACTTTCACTCATAAGGATAATTTTCATTGCACTGGAAGCTAGTGGCTTCCATGTAAGTAGGATACTAAATTTGTTTTGGGTTTTAGTCTGAACCCTGTCCCCAAAATAGAGGAGTAAAGAAAACCTGTAGTGGATTCAGTGCTCTAACAACCTGAAAGTCACCACTGTTCAGTTCCCTTCTTCTTTACTTTTCCCACCTCAGTGCTGAAGATGGGGGGATTGGCTACACACACACACACACATATACTTCTTGTCTCCAAATACCTTTCTAAACTTAATGTATTGTACTAAAGAACTGAACTTTCATTTCTACTGAAATAAACACTGTAGATCAACAACTTTTTCTCTGGAGCTGACAGCTTGTTAGGTAAGCAAGAGATACCTCTGGAACTGATTTCTGGTCTTAGCTGGTTTCCTCTGACTGCTGGTTGCTTCTAACCTTTGTCTGCTTCTTGGGCTGGAAATAATCAGCGGCTGTATACTCAGAGGGTTAATTCCAGGATCTTCCTCCAGTGGATAGAAAATTGGCAATTGCAAAATGTACTCCTTCTGCCTGATTTTCAGGGAATCCGCATTGTGCTGCACCACCCCATTCAGCCAGGCCCCCAATCTGTGTACCACATCCATGTAGCTTCAAGTAGTGCCAGATTTATGCACAAGCTAAGTAAGCTACCATTGAGTGGTGCGGATTATGAATAGCTTCTAAATACATATTATGTATAAATACTAAACTGAAGGACCAAGATTCTACATTTGGGCAGCATAGCATAAATCTCTGCATGCAGTTAAACATTAATTGTGCTATGGAAGCCTTTTTTTGAAGAACAGCATGGCATAACTCAACCAAGACACCATGTGTGGAACCAGATAAGTATGTACATTTCTCTACTACTGGCACCATATGTGTGACTCCACTTTGGCAACCTTGAACTGAATGTGCACATCTATGTTGGACAAAAATGTCCAGCTGCTTCCATAGGGGAATAAGGCAGGGGTAAGACACCAAAGAATATGGTAAGTATTAGAAATAATACACCTGGGGAGGAGAGATAATGATGTGTGGCCTCTTTAACTTGATAGAGCTTAAGGCTGCTATCTGCCTTACTCTTTGGAATGGAGGGGCAGCCACAAGGGAAAAGGAGAGGGAATTTACTTCAGCCATCCCAGGTGCACATGCAGAAATCTAGACCCCGCTCATGAAATTGATGTGGGTTGCTTATGGGCTTTCAGATTTAAAATTTCTGTACATTGTCTCATTATTTTGGTGCAAATTTGGATGATAATGATGGTGATTACTAATTTCATTTACATCCCATTTTTTTCCCAATATTGTATGCTAGACAGACAAAACAAAAACAGTTTTTAAAAAGTTGCAAAAAAGAGAGGTAGAAACATAGGCCCTTTCCGCAGCTTACCTTCTTGCAGCAGCATCCAGTGGTGATCCCAGCAGTGGCTCTGCTGGGAAGAGAGTGCAATGGCAGCACTCCTCTCTGCATGGGACTGGAGCCCTGTGGAAGGGAGTGTGATGGACATGCCACTTCTTTCTGAAGCATAGCCAGGTACCTTCTCAGGCTGCGCTGGGGCAGGAAGCACTGCCATCACACTTCCTGCCCTTCTGCCAGACAGGTAAGTGTGGGATGGTGGCACGATCACATGTCATTGACAAGGAAAACCCGTCAATGATTTAACCCACAATCATGCCACCAGGGGATGGGAGAGGAGTGGGACCATGATGACCTCATGCAGAAGCATTGTCACAGTCCTGTCCTTCTCCTGTCCCCATGGTGGGATGGGAGAGTGCTGCAGAAAGGGCCCTACAAAATGTCATTATAACAATATAATTAAATGTTTCTTAGAATTCAAAAACTTTAAACTAGATTCATTAAAAACAAAAGATAACAATCAGCAGAACAACCCATAAACAAGACACCACTGAAAGCCCATCACAGTCATTTCCTAAAAATCTGATGGAATAAGAAAGTTTTTACTTGTTGGTGGAAGGAGAGCAAAGAGGGAGCTTTCTTGTCTCCCGGAGTGGGAGAGGTTCCAAAGCCTGGAAGCAGCCAGTGAGAAGGCCATCTCCTGTGTTCCCACCAAATGAAACTTAAAATTGATAAGACAGAGAGGAGTGCCTTCCCTGAAGACCTCAGAACCTAAGCAGTCTCATATAGGGACACAGAATCTTTCAGGTACCCTGGACTCAAGCCATCAAAAATTCAGTCATATGAATAACTAATCTAATTGAATCTTGGGCAGGTCAGCACCATCACCACAAGATCATAATGATGCTTTAGCAATTCGCAGTCAACACACATGAGTTGAATAAATATATGAATGCAGACAGGGCTGTGCTGTCTGGACTTGTCCCAGGCATCCACGCCATTCTATCCATCGCTGTTGTCTGAACATACAGCATCATCTGCAGGGAGGAAGCTTTGATGGTCACTGGCGGCTTCCATGTTAGTGAAGTGGTGAATCCCTCTAAATTTTAGTTCTAACTTTAAAGGAGCTATCCAAGATGCTGAATTCTATCACCCTCCCCATAGATTCTTTGGATTAGTTTCTTCAGAGTTCAAACTAAAACCTTGGGGGATTGTCCTAGGATCCACCAGCCTCTTCTACTTCAATGTTACTATCTTAAGCTACAAAACCCAGAATTACTCAGTGAGCAGGTCCAAACTCAGTAATAATATTATTGAATTCTGCTTTATGAATAAGGCTCAATAGGTTTTTGCTGGATATTTCTTCATTCCCACAAAATAACATGAAATAGTACACAGATGCTGTTTAGGTTTTAAATGAGGCTTGTGAAATGTGGCGCTCTGAGTGAAAGTGTACTGTCAGTATATATCTTCCAACGGAGAGTTGGACCCTGCTTGTGGGTTGTTGTTTTTTAAATAAATAAATAAATGAGGGAACAAAAGTCCTGACTAATGGTTTGCATCCTGGGATAGCATATTTTCATTCTTCACATACTTCTCTGCTCTTAGTTCTGCTATAAAGAGATCAGCTTGGAGCAGGGTGACCAGAAGAGGGGTGTGGGAGGACAAACATGATGACAAGTCATGCCCACAGTAATATATTGCTCCTTCTCTGTGTTTTCAATGGCACAGAAACAGCAAGTTACATGAGACTCAACTTTACAGACTTTTGACTCCAAGAAGATGAAAATTACAGTTAGTTTCCAGAAGGGATGAAGTTAAAGGCTGCATGCAAGAGCAGCCCCTGTAGGATAGCCAAGGAATCCATGCATGTATTTCAGTTTTTGTAAAATCAAAAGGACCATTAGTGATTAATGAAGGGATGAGGTTCACACAGAGTGTGCTGTGGGATTGCCCTGTACATTCTTAAGCAAGTTAGTAACACTCACCCAGCTTTAGATGCTCTCCCACCCAATACATAATAGTAGTTTAACCTTCCTTTTTATCCCTGGCAGGACCATGTATTCTTCAGTGTGTGAGAAAGGAAGTCATTTGGTAGGTTTTAGGTTTTGTAAGGAGGAAGACGGAGGAAGTTCCTTATTTCTAATTCCGGAGCCTTTGAGTTGTTGAATGAGTTCTAAGCCAAGCATAGGGGATTTTGTGCTACTCTTGTCAAATGTAGATTTCGAAAGGAACTTAACAATATGATTCTCAGCATTTGTGTTCAGAAATTCCTCTAAGTTCAGTTGAGTCTCACTCCCAAGTAAGGATGCATTGGTTTCTTGCTGTAATTTGTCAGGAAGGGAAGCTGGTGCAAAACTATAACTTTGGTTTCAGACTTCTGAAAACCAAGAAGCATGTCAATTTATTGAAATTGTTTGAATGTTCAAGGAAATCAGCTATTTGACCATTTCCCCTGCCTTTCTATCTTACCAAGTCCAATTCTAATCCTGTATGATAAAGCCTAATTTGTTATTATAAGGAAAACATTGCAACCTTGATTAAATTGGGAGGAGAAAGAATGGGTTAGCAAAGCTATCATTTGTAAAATATTAAGAAGACCTTTAGAAAAGGTGGTCCTCATTAAGTGTCTGTCTCCATTTGTTTCTTCTTAGGCTATTTCCGCACTACATTGTTATAGTGCTATTATTCCACTTAAACATCCTATGGAATCCTGGGGTTTGCAGTTTAGGGAGGGGCCTCAGGCCATAGCTCTCAATCCCTCAGGCCCCTCCCTAAACTGCAAACTCCAGGATTCCGTAGGATGCTGAAAGTGGAATAATAGCAGTGTAGTGTGGAAATAGCCCTAGTCAGATAGAAGGCCGCTGCCTGTTTTGCATTTCATTTGCTTGGTGGAATTTTTGTTTGCACAAAAATGTTGATTTTTCATACACATATAAAACCCCAAGACTTTTGATCAAAACAAAGGCTATTTATGCAAAACACAATTTTCTGTGGAAAAACATTTTGTTTCAAACCTCTCCCCCTTCCCCATGATACACAAAACCACAGGAACAGCTGCAGCGATAGAGAGGTTCTCACAATTATACACTTCTGTGTTTTGCCAAAAATTGGTGGCTAGGACTTTTGCAATTGGTTTGGCCAAATCCTGCATGTTGGGCTGAACTGAGCAAAACCAGGTGGGGTAAAATGCAGCCTGCAAACTGGGTGTTTCCAAGCACTGTTGTGGAGAAATTAGTGATGGTATGTATGTTTGGCTTTGGAACAGCAGAGAGAGAGAGAGAGAGAGAGAGAATGAGTTCTGAAGAAGGGGGAATTCCATAGCTTTCTGCTCTATGAATAATAAACCAACCCTATCTGAAATAAATCACTGCATTAGCTCAGTGCAACATGCTTCATACCATTTTTAGAAAGAGATCATTAGTCATAAGCTAAGGAATACCATTCTATTTTAAAAGCTGGGAGCATACCAAGAAAGAAGCCTAACCATTAAGAGGCATTGCAGTTTGTTTGTTTGTTTGTTTCATTTTTCAAGAAGCCAGTGCACCAAAATCCATACTTAACTAGTAAGAAGAAGATCTGCTACTTGTTTACCAACTGTTGTTTTTGAAGCTGCTCCACTAACTCGGTAGAGTTCTGCTTCCTATGAGAGCACAAAAGAAAGGCCCAGGCTTCTTTTTCCCTAGGCAGAGTAATAGGATTTTTTATATTGTATTCTATATGAAATTTAATGCTCAGCTATTATTTTAATGCCATTTGAATGAGCAGTTTCCACAATCTGGGTGCTTTTCATATGTGTTAGGCTACAATTCCACCATTTCTGGCTGTAGTCCAATATATTTGGAGGGCAGGAGGCTTGGGAAGGGTGTGGCTTAAGTTCCTTTTTCCCAATGCTTTAATCCCACTGAGAACCATATATATTGTCTATGCTGCAGGCAACATACCGTGCTTGTGACCAAGACAACAAGCTTTTTTAGGAATATTGCTGCCCTAACTACCCAGTGAAGAACCACACAAAGTTACTTTTTGAACTATAGCTCCCAGAATTTCCTGGCTGTTATGGCTAGCTGAAGCCTGGTAATCCAACAAGTATTTTTTTAAAAAGCACTGAGGCAGAGTTTCTAAAGTGTCCAGGTTTTTGGCATGAAAGGAATAGTAGGAGAGTGCTGGTGAAGATGGATGACAATGTACCAAGTACTAACGCAGTACTACACAGCCAGTGTGGTGTGATGGTTTGAGCATTGCACTATGATCCTGGACACCAGAATTGAATTCCCTGCTCAGCCATGGAAACCCACTGGCTGACTTTGGGCACATAACACACTCTCAGCTTCAGAAAACCCCACAATAGGGTGGTCTTAGGGTTTCCATAACCAAGAAATGACTTGAAATCACAAAACAACAACAACTCAATTCTTGCCATGCCACATCATGTCCCCTGTGTCCATCTAGGAGGTTAGGTGGGCTCCATTTGGGCTCCATTTAGGCAGCTACAGTTCTTGAATGTATATTTTCTAGAATAACACTTTAAATAGTCAGGTTTTCCCCTTACCACAGATTTAAATCGTCAGTTATTTCATCCTTCCATGTACGGACAACTAATTACTGTTGCTGTGTCTTTTTTTCCAGCTGTGAGATAAAACATTTTTGTGCAGTATTCTCCCTACATTCAAGTTTTCCAAATTATTCCAGAATATTCTTCCATGAAAAAAAAGTTTTGGAAAAAATATGGATTTTGGGGGGCAAAAACACGTTTCCTGCAGGAAAAAACAAAACGAAAACCATGTTACCTGTCCAGGAAAAAAAGACTGTTTATACACAGAAAATGTGTTTTTTTATGCCAAAATCAAAACAAACCAAAATAAAACAAAGGCCATGTGTTTCTTTGCTCAGAAAATTCTTCTAGAACACTTTGAGATGTTCTGAGAATACTGGGAGAAAACTGCACCAAAGACTGGCTGTTCTATTATTCTTTCCAATGGGGTTTTCCAACTGTTGGGAAACCCATTTTTTGACTGGGAAATCAATAGTAGAGATTTTTTTCCCATCTTTTCATCCCTGTCCCATATGGGCAGCAATTTATTAGCTTCATCTATCCCTTACTATACTTTTGATGGAAATCTTTATGATCTCTGCTTCAAATGCAAATATGAATATGAATGGCCTCCACAATTTTCTTCCTGATACTGGTGAAAACAAAAAAAATTGGTGCAATTGTTGAAAGGTATTTGTGCTTTGTTAGGTGGTTTATTCTGTGTAGAAGTGCATGTGACTTGTCTGCACAAAAAAGTTTTTGTTCAAAATATTGTCCCTTTCTCTGTTGTCATACTAGTGCAATCCTAGCATGATTTCCACCATGAGGGAGAACCTACAGACTCCCAGGTATGTTCTGACTAGTCACTGAGGCTGCTTGAACCCTGCCATTCTGCTCAGTGGTAGCACAGCAAATAGTAAATACTGTGGTATATTTAGTATTTGCTGTGTTGTCTTAAGACCTTCAGCTGAGCAATTATCCAAAAGTCTTAAAACAATGTGCAATACAGATATTGAAACAATTTAAATAATCATAAGGTTTTATAATAATAATTATAAAAAGGATTAAAACTTCCAAAGAAATAAAATTTCTACAAACTCCTTATTTAAAAGCCATCATAGGCTGAACAGAATAAAAATACTGCTACCCCAAGTCAAAAACTGAGCAATGAAAGGGCAGTGAAGCATTATCCGATATTTGAATAACAACCTTTTTTTGTTCCCACTCTGTGGTAGATAGAACTACTAGAATGAAAATGATGTTTCCTTCATTATGTAGCATTGTTTTTGTTATTCATTCAGTTTTCATCCCTACATCCCTCATAAGATCTCAGGGCAACTAACAATATATATAGAGAAACACAGAGCAAAATCACAAATTATAAATATCCAAATTCACAAATTACAAATGTTCAGCACCACAAAGTTCTACATTAACAAATTGAAAATGTCTTCTGAAATACAATAGTATGAATACAAACGAGTGATAGTAAAAGATGAATCAAATGTTTATTACCTGAAAGATTGCCCAAATAGGTAAGTTTTTAGCAGGAAAAGGTAAGTGGAGAATGAAACAACTAGATTTCTAATGGAAGGAAGTTCCTTAGATTATTTGACATGGAGTTGAACTGGCCTTTTGTGTTAACATACAGTTGACCCAAGGGATGTTCAAAATGCATTTCTGGCAAAAGGTAAATCATTATGGGCTCATTTCTCCAAACTATATTCATAACTGTTTGATTATGAGCATATGGAGGACATATTCCTGAAGGGCTGATAGGTGCAATTGATGAAGAATTGTACGCATTTATGAATGAGATATTCTGCTCCCCACACAAAGTAGCCATGGAAAAAAAATGCCTTCTGTTATTTTTCTTATTTTGCACTTTGATAAGTGACGAGTACCACCAACCGTGTGCGGCAAAACGAAGCCTCAATGCTGATGCCATTCTTTGGGTCGGTGGACTTGTTCCGCGTAACAATCTCTGCCTTGACCACGGTTGTGCCCTTGCATTCTTTTCCTTTCCTGCTCCTAGTCCCTTCTCATGTTTCTCCATCAGTTTAGGCCCCTAATAGGGAGAGGATGAGCCCATTGATGTCGGCGCATGGAGGCCTGCTAGTGGCATGCCTTTGGCTCGAGTCGCCTAGCAGCAACCATTCGCGTTATGTGGGCTTTCTTTTTCGGGGGCATTGCCCACCCCTGAAACTGACTTCAGGCATTTTTCACTGCCTGTTCTGCATGAATAGCCACAGGCCTCTTGCCAATTGTCCCCCCTGCTTGAAAGCCAGCCTCAGCCAAAGACCTTTTCAAGTGTGATCCCAGAGTGCCACACAGGCTTTCAGGGCATTGTTGTTGAGATGAGGGCCCTGCACTGGAAAGTGGGGTCAGAAGAGAAAGCACAATGAAGGGTGATGGCGGCTTCATGCAGTCCTCAGATACCCGCCTGTTTATTAATTTACAAAACTAATGTCACTGTCTTTAGAGGAGAGATTGAGTGAAAAAGATGCCCTTTGAAAAAGGTCATCCTATTACATTGATTTCTTTTTTTTAATGGAAGGAAAACACAGCTCGGGGATGATAATGATAATAATAATTTTAAAAGCACAGGGAAGAAATGCCAATAAAATGTTGGTGAACTGGATGCTGTTCAGAATATAGTACTTAAGGAAGCATTTGGATACCCCCTTTTTTTTTACATAAGAAATGTTTAGTCTAAAACCCAGTTACTGCTTTGAATAAATATAAGTGATGCTCCTCTGTACAGTGGGCACAGCCAAAATAGTATAAGACAGCAGTATAATCTGTTTCAGAGAGATCGTCCTCCTGGGTAAAGTTACCAATGATCAAATAGAGTTTTAGCTAGAATGTTTTGGTATTCTCTCTCTCTCTCTCTCTCGCATACACACAAATACCACACTAGTGAACACATGAACGTAGATTTTCTTTAAAGGCCTCTCCATTTTGTTTTTGCCATAATATAGTTCTTTATTTATTTACTAGCTATATTTATATATTGTCTTCCAATAAGTTCAAGGAAGCATATATGGCCCCTCCTTCCCACTCTATCCCACAAAGAAGGTGGGATAGAAAGAGACTGAGAAAGAGAAAATGGCTGGCCCATCAAAGGTCACCCAGTGACTTTCCTGTTATGGGTAACTTAAACCTGGCTCTCCCAAGTCTGATACTTTAACCACACCTTGGAGGTAACTAGGAAAACTCTGATATGTGGGCGAAATAGGAAGTTTATGAGAATGCCAGAGTGGCAAGCTGCCCCTTTGTAAGGTAGAAAATCACCAAAAGACTTCAGCTAGGAGTAGTATTTGTAATATCTTTTTTCAAAGTCTGTGTAAAAAGTTGAGTGGCTAGGACAAGGTGATCACCGAGGGCTACATTGGATTCATTGTTAACCTATTTATGACCCTGAGCATTTGCATTATTTTTTATCTCTGAGCCCTGCTTCTGACTGAATTGAGCTCAAAGAGATTGACTGAGACCTTGTAACTAAAATATATGGCGTCTTCTTTTCCTTTTTCCCATAGTTGATTTCCCTTGTCAGATTAACCTTAAATACATTGGATGACCTTGGACATGTCACACGGTCTCAGCCCCAGAAAACCATGCGATAGGTTCACCTTAGGTTCACCATAAGTCTGAAATGACTTGAAAACACTCAACAACAACAACAACAACAACAACCAGGATTGGGCAAATGTAGGGGGTATGGGGGGGACAATTGTGTCCTCATGGCCCCCCAGTGGGCCATTCTTCTCAAAAACTCAGTCTGCAAGCAACTGAAAGCAAAACCAGGTGTTGCTTCTGCTTCTTTTCAGCTTATTTTCTTTGTCTTTCAGGGCGGATGGGGATTGTTGGGTGCTTGGCAGGTGTCCACTACTTCTGAAGGTCTCCTAAAGTCTGTTGACTATTTGGAAATGGTTTTTCCCCAATTTCTGAGAAGTTAGTAGGTTGGGTGAGCTCCAAGGGATCTGGCTGGGTCTGGGGGCTTGCAGTAAAGCCTCTGGATCTAGGATTGCTTGGACTTGCAGTGCAGCATTATTTGGCAGGCCTTCTCCTGGTCTTAAAGGTAGGGCTATGTGTATGTTATGATAAAATGCCATTGGATTGTGTGATATCCTAATGCATACCTTGCATTTGCTATGTATCACATTAAGTTTCCACAGACATAATTTTTTTTAAAAAAAAATTTTTAAAAAAATCTGACAAATAAAGTATCACTGGCATTTTATGATTGCAACATTTTCTGCATTCTTTTTGAAAACAGTTTGCTGCACCATCATGGTATTTCAGCTTAGCCATGCCTTTTCAAGTGCAGTGTTACATACTTGTCACAACCTGCTGTGTGCATCAAGCCAGTGTTATACAAGCTGTTCATTCATTTATACTCTTATCTGTATCTATCACTGCATAAATTCAAGGGGAATCTTAATATAGAGATAGATTTTAATTGTTTCAGATTGCATGAAACATGAAAGAACTTGCAGTTCATTCTGTTTACAACATGTATTATGCCTTCCTCCTTCCCTTTTTTCGTATTGACTGAGAGCTTGTCCAATGCGTTCTTGTTATGCTCCTGTATACCTTCATTTGCCAGCAAAACTTCTCCATCATCTACAAACAACACAGGTTTACATTTACAGACTGAGTGGGCAAAAAGGCCTAGTCCTATAGCAGGGACAGGGAAGGTATGGTCTCTACCTGTTGTTAGGCTGCAGTTCCCATAATCTCTAACCAATGGCAATGCTACATAGAGCTGATAGGAGTTCTAATCCAATGACATATGGAGAGTCCACCATCCCATCACCTAAAAGGATTGTTTCATGTATAGCTGGAGTAGCCAGAGCTTGGAGAGTTATTTTTTAAAATGTTACAATCCCAAAGCCCTCAGATTATCTAGTTACCATTATAGATGATTTTTTTGTACTTTCCCATTTTTTCAACAATAATTAAAATACATATATATTTAAGTAGGTGTCTTAATCCTTTCCGTAGGGCATATAACTCGTTATGCCTATCAAGAGATGAATAAACCACTTTGCCCATTGAAAGTGTTATGTTATGAAATAACACTTCCCTCCTAGTCTACAAAAATCTTCCTTGTCTGGCCACTTGGAAGGAGTTCCTATCATATACAACCAAATGAGAAGGAAGTCACAAACTGGATATAAGACAAGACTTACAGAGACAATCCATAGGGAACTTGTTGAGACAATTTGTAGAAAACTTGTGAAAATTGCTCATTTCACACAACTTTAAAGATGCAGGAGTGCCATCCTCTTTTGTGTCTGTCCACCCTAGCTATACTACTTGCTAGCGGAGGAAAGGGTAAACTACCAGAGATGCTCACCTGTTTGCTCCTGGAAGGGAAATGTGTGGGGAAGATGGAGAACTTTGGCCTTCCTGATGATTTGGAGTATAACTTGCACAATCCCTTACCACATGTCTAATGAGACATGTTGGCCATGTCTAATGAAGTTGTAAATCAAAACATCTGGGAGGACCAAAGTTTTCCTCACCCTATATTAGATGAAAAATAAATGATTAAATACACTTCTTGTTTGGTCAACATGTTTAAGGACAATATCTGGAACTAGGAACTCTCTAAGATCGTAGCAGGCAACTCATGGCCTAGATAATATATATGGCTGTTCTCTCATGCTATCACTTGCCTTTGTCATTATCAAAACTTGATGTTGCAGCAACAACACTAGTATCAAAAGATGAACACATTTCCTTTCAAGAACAAGGAATGGGGGGAGTGTGCACCTTGTTTTGAACCACAGTCTGGCTCCCAGAAGCAGCATTGTGCTTGAAAACAAGTTGTACACTTCCTCCATAACAGGGTCTTGGGCCATTTCTGCACTTTGCTGTTATAGTGCTATTATTCCACATTCAACATCCTGGAATTCTGGGCTTTGTAGTTTACTGAGGTGAAAGAGCTTTCTGGTTAAGAATTCTAAATGCCCTTTTCTAAATTGCAAGCCCCAGGATTCCACTGGATGTTGAAAGTGAAATAATAGTATTATAACAGTGTAGTGCAGAAATAGTCTTAGACAGAAATGCAGTTTTTTGGCATACCACTACACAGCCAAAACCTGCCCACAAATACATCAGACTGGTTCGGAGAGGAGAAACAAATTGGCCCCTATGACTTGAGGAAGTTGCCCAACTGTTCAAACACAGTCTTCCACAACCTGGTGCCCACAAGAGGCCTTGAGATACAACTACAATGATCATGCTGGACAATGGAACATTTAGTCAAAAATAGCTGGGGAGGGCTGAGCTGGGGAAGGCTGTCTTAGGAAAGCTGCCTAGTAAAACAGTCTGTTTTTTTCTGACACTATTGGTAGCTACTGTGGTCAAGAGCATGAGAAAACCCAAGGAGTGGGATTTCATGAATGCTCATTATGAGCAACAAATGAAGAAAGAAGGTGCAAAGCAGTGACAACTGTGGGTCCTTGAAGTTATGATAACCCATTCACCTTCATGGCAGCAGAAAATCATACTAGAAACACAAGCTTATCATCACTTCATTGCATGATCAAGTGAAAGGAGCAGGCTTATGATGGGAAAAAACTTTTATTGGAAATCAAATGTGAAAAGTAATTTCAAGCTGAGCTATAGATACTGTACTCGTCCAGTGTACCATCAATAATATTTGACAATATTAGAGTTTTGGTTAGATTCCAAGTCCTCTCATTTTGTTATCCATTCACAAAGCTTCAACCCAATTTTCCATGACTCACTCAAATGCTCACATTCGAGTGTGTTCTCTGGATGTTTGATCAAGAATATAAACATTGGGATCTGTTTCTGATCCACCAGACTTTGGTGGTTAGTTGTGTCCAAATTGTAATGGCAAATACCAACACTGCTCACACATGCCTGAGCTGTTTTCTCAAACTGAACACAATAGCAAATAAATGGAATGCTTGGCAACTCTTCCAGGAAGGCAGCTTTGTGTGGTTCCAGGAAGGCAGCTTTGTGTGAATTTCAGGATCTGGAGCACTGGTAGGGTGTGACTGGGTGTGACGGTCGGGTAACCTCCCATCATAATGAATTATGTGTGCTGCAGTCTTATGCAGACCTCCTACACACACAAATCCTGTGTACACATATGTGGAAGTAAGTCTAATTAAACTCAGTGCAATGTATTTCTGAGCAGACAGTAGCACAGTTCTCTGTATGTCTTTTTTACTCCATTAAAAATTTAAAAATTACGATTGCTCCCTGTTTTGCAACTTTTTATTGATTTAAGATGGCTTCCAAATTAAATTCCCAAATAAAGGACCCTGAGTTCAAGTATTTTGTTCTGTTGAATCTTACCCTCCTGTCTTTAGGTGCTTCCAGACAAGGAATCCTTTCACACAACACAACTGTAGTACTATGATTCCACTTTAACTGACAGAGTAACCTCTTATGGAATCCTGGGGTTTGTAGTTTGGGCAGATACTAGAGTTCCTCCCTAAAGTGCAGACTCCTAGGATTTTAAAGGATGTAGCTATGGCTGTTGAAGTAGAATATAAGACTGTAATTGTGTAGCATTAAAAGGCTAGAGATTTTTGTTGTGCCATGCACAGAACTTTCCTGGTTACCGTATTCAGATGTTACTGGTAATCCTTTTGCGTTTTCCCACTGCTTTTTTCCCTTACCTTTAAAGAAGTATATTCAATAAGATAAAGTAAAATACGTACAATAAGTACTCATTGTCTTTTGACTGCTAGTGCTAAAAACTTGATGAGAATCAATTTGATACTAAACCCAGAAAAGGTTCTAGAAGTGATCATTTAAAAGCCATTCTGTGAACACTTAGAAAGGAATACTGTGATTACTAAGAGCCAGAATGAGTTTTTCAAAAACAAGTCATGCCAGACTAATCATATTTTTTATAGAGTTACAAGATTGTAGATCAGAGGAATGCTGTGAGTATAGTATATATTGATTTCAGTAAGGCTTTTGACAAGGTTTACCATGATGTTCTTGCAGACAAGCCAGTAAACTGAAGGCTAGTGTTAAATTCCACTATATTGTTAGACGTATTTGCATTTGTTAACCGACTGAATGCAGTGAGAGCTCACCAGTTTTCCTAGAGAAAATTGATAATGTTCCATCCTGGGCATGCTGTTGTTCATTATTATTACATATGAGTTGCATGCTGGAATAACGGCATGCTTATCAAATATGCAGATGACATCAAGTTAGGAGGGGTAGCTAATAACCCAAGGGTCTAAATCCCCTAAATGCACCAGGTCCCATCTGATCTCAGAAGCTAAGCAGTGTGAGCCCTGCTTAGTACTTGGATGAGAGACTGTCAATGAATACCAGCTGCTATAGGCTGTGTTTCAGAGGAAGGAACTGGTAAAGGCATGTTCTAAAACCAAGCTCTGTGGTGAACAGCTTAGGGATATGGGCACGTTGACATGCTGGCTCTCTTTAAATATCTGAAGGGATGCCGTGAAGCAGAATGAACAACCTTGTTTCCTGCTGCCCAAGAGACTAGAACATGAATCAGTGAATTCAAATTACAAGAGAAAAAAAATCCACCTAAGCATTAGGAAGAATCGCTTGATAGTGAGACCTATTTGATAGTAGAAAAAGGCAGAAACTAGGGGGCATCCAATGGAATCCACAGAAGAAACTAGAGATGTGTCTCAAGATACTCAAAAGATGGTTGTTCTGTTAGTAGAAAAGCCCAATGTATTCTAGCCTATGTATATTCTCAAGATTTTCTTCAGAGAACCATTTAGAATAAAAGTTCAGAAATTTCTGAATCAGGAATTTTAAAATCATTCATTGGAAAGTGAACTGTTTTGACAGTGGAATAAACAGTAGAATAGTCTGCTTCAGACTGTGGTGGATTCTTCTTCTTTGGAGGTATTTAAACGGAGGCTGGATGGCCATCTTTTGAGAATGCTTTAATGGTGTAGTCCTGCAAAAGAGACTTTGTGATTCTACAATTTTATGTTTAGCCTGAGGAGTTTAGTGAGGCCATGATAAAGGAAGAAAAAAACAGAAGGAGAGAGGGCAACAGCAACAAACCAATAGGAATCCACACCACAGCAAACCACAGAGACTGATTGAGTCCTGGTAGGCAATGCACATCCCTTTGGTGTGCGAATGTATGTACAACTGCTCCCCAATGGAATTCATTTTAATTTTAAACCTTTACTTTTATTTAGTTTTATTTTCAGCTGATTTTTTTTTTTGTCATATTCCGTATATCGCCAAACTTTGACATTTTGGTATATTTTTCTATTTGTTTGGACCAGCAATTTTTCATTCCAAAAAAGTTACAATTTTGGAGGAGGATAGACAGGACTTGAGGAGCCTTAAAAAAGGTTGGAGGTTGCAGACAGCCCACTGGCTACACCTTTCCTACCCCTCTTATGCATGGCCACCCACGTGTGCCTCACTGAACTCAGTGGATCTTCTCATTCTATCCTAATTTATATAGCATTTAGGTTTCGGCTTTGAGTGAAAGAATTTGTCTCTTTTATATTTCTACTACAGAAATTTTTAAAGGAAATTACCATGTTCACCATGCATTTTATTTTGCTTGATGTATTCCTGTTGGAAAAAGTATTTGAAAGGCTACAGTTTTATGCATATTTACCCAGTGAGCCCCAGTGAGTTCAGACTTTCTTCCAAACAGACATCCATAGGATTACACTGATGTGCTTCCACAGGAATTAAGCTATTAATTTCTGTTAGTGATACGGATTTTTACATAACTGGAACTGGGTTCAGATTAAGTCGTTTGGAGAATTATATTTTGAGAAATACTAAATAAAAGACTTCTATAAATATTCAGTCTCATGATTTGCTTCTGAGGTATTTAGATGATTCTGTGGAAGTAAGTGACTTTGAACTTCTTACAAATTTACTGTTTGCAGAAAAAATAACATAGCGTGTATCCAAAAAAACGTTATTATTCCTTGCCCTATATCAAAGATCTCAGGCCAGCTTACAAAAAGCATTAAAACAAGTTAAACAGATTAAAACAATAAAATAATTTAAAATGCTAGAAACATATTAACAGCAATAATACATTTAAAATAAATTTAAAAGATTTCAGAGTTTTCTAAACTATGTACAACTGTATTTGGGATTAATTAATAAGGCCCAAAGGCTCTCGTGAACAGCCAAGTTTTAACTTGGTACTTAAATGGTATGAGTATTGGTGCCAGTTGGTCCTGTAGGGGGAGAGCATTCCACAGTTGGGATGCTAGAACTAAGAAGGCCTTCTCCCATGTCCTGTGTAGTGTGGATTGATCTCAGTGGTGGGACATGGAGAAGTCCCCTGCAGACCTTAATCTTCAGGCAGGCACTTATCGAGAGAGGCATTCCCTCAAGTATCAAGATCTCAAGCAATTTAGGGCCTTAAATGTCATCACAAGCACGTTGAATTTAGACCAGAAACATATTGGCAGGCAGTGCAATTATTTTAAGACAGATATGATATGTTGTTTATATAGTATTCCAGTCAGCAGTCAAGATGCTGTATTTTGCACTAGCAGCATCTGAGTCTTCTTCAAGGGCAGCCCCATATAGAGTACATTGTAGTAGTCTAATCAGAAGGTTACTAGTGCATGGACTAGTGTGGCTGGAATGTGAAACAGTAGTGTTCTATGAATTCTTTTGCAAAAGGTAGTGGAATACTTCTTGCACAGAAGCACCACAACATATCAGGCTGTATTATTAGAAAAAGAGTGAATTTTCCCTCTACCATGGTTATTAGGACAATACTAACATATTATACATAGTTGGTCCTTCTTTAGGGTGTGCTGGAATGAAAACTATCATGATCCTAAGATACCATCAATTTTGCTTGAAATGTAAAGGAAAGTATAAGTTGTATTAAATATACATTTTAATGACAGGTAATCCATTCTTTATTCCAAGATATGTCCTTATGGGGAACTCCTTTCCCACTGAGTCCATCTTGCCAACCTGAAAGCAGTTCTTCAAGCTTGTAGACCATTGAAAAGTTACAAAGAGGGTCCCAGACCCCAACAGTTTTGAAAAATTAAATAGGGGACTACTTTTTTCCAGACCAAAGTGTCCTTTTGCAAGTTCTGGCCAGGATCTCAGGGAGAGGTCTTACTTACCAATTACCTAACACTTTTATCTGGGAAGATAAGCTTTGGACCTCCTGAATGCAAAGTACACACTCTCCTACTGAGCTATAGGTTGTCCACCAGCATTTAGGAATCTCATAATGATTTGTGTTTTGGCTTTGGCGAATCAACCTGATATCCTTTAGCTTGTCAGAACTCATCTGATCTCCCTGACTTTGTATGAGTAATAAAAACTGAGCTAAAATTCTCATGAGAACAAGCCTTCTCAAGTTATTTCGGCACGTCTGCTTTTAGCCCTGTTTGTAAAGCAAAACAGGAAGTGGAAAAGTATCTCAAAGAAGGCTCCCACCAATTCAGAATGACAATCTGGCTCTCAAAAAGATTATTCCCTTGGAGCAAAAAGTGACAGCTCTGGTTTCATTTCTTGATTTTGTCTGAGACATTTTCCTGTTCTTTCTTTCCTGCTCTGGCAAACAGACTTGCAGGTGGCATACATTCTACCAATGAATAACACCCAGCAGTTGGGCAAGTCACACTCTCTCAACCTTGGAGGAAGGCAATGGCAAACTTCCTCTGAATAAATCCTACCAAGAAAACTCCATGATAGGATTGCCATAAGCTGGAGTCAACCTGAAGGCACAGAACAGTAACAAAATAGTTCAGTAGTGGATTCTACCCAAGGTGTAGCTATAGGGCACAAAATTAGGGCATTGTACCCTAAAATAAGAATTCTGACTTCCTCAAATGAAATTTTCTTTTATTCCTCAAATTTCCTCAAATGAAAACCATCCACACTAAGAGTTTTTCTGTTTGCCATGTTCACATTCGTTTGGTAATTTTGCCTACTCCTTTTCTTTGGATGCCTAAACTGTATTTCTAAATGCTCAACCCAAGTTTTAATTTACTGTGTTGCTAGAAACTGGGGTGGGGGCAGAATTCTTATCTGGCCAGGAATGTTCTCATCCTTTCCCCTGTAGCTATACTCCTCATTCTACCTCCTATATGCAAAACTATATTTAATCAAGCCAATACACAAGGCAAATGGGTTGGGTTCTTCAAAAGCTCAAAGGTAACATATGAATGAAGCCCAAGTATTTGGAATGCCAGGAAATGCTGCATTCACTGGATGGTGTTCTTAAGAAAAATGGATGTTCTTATGGATGTTTCCATATTCGGTCCATGTTTAGCTGGCATGACTTAACCTACTGGACATTTAAACATTGTGAATCTCACTGCTGGTTGCAAGAAGAGTGACACCCATTTGTTTAGCTGGCACTGAATTATGTCCCATGTAGAAAGACATGTGCATATCATGTTGTTTAAAGTGTGTGTTATTGTTCCTGCTGCAAAGGCACAGACGGGGAAGCAGGGAAGGTAACACCTTTCTCAGTTTTTCAGCATATATCTCTTGCTCAGAAAAAAAATGCACTTTCTTGAACTCAAATGATACATTATGGCTCTTCCAAACTGGTGCAACAAAGTATGCATTCTTGTAATATAGCTCCTTGAACTGTGCCAGGTTTTGCAGCTTGTTGTCACTTCTTTGTGTATTTCTTCTTTTCTTTTGGGGAGCTGTTTGTAGTGATTTCTTGGATTTGCACTAGAGCTCTCCAAAAGCTAGTGTTGTTGTTGTTTTCTTCTAAATCAGCTTTGCTGAGGAGGTCCTATGGTTTTAAGGGCAAATTTTCTCCTCTCTCTCGCTCTCAGTTTTTGAGTTGTAGTGTTCTAGTGCAAAAGCACCATTTCACTGATTGCTCTAGAATGCTTAAATAAATGAATAAATACATAAGCAAGGTATATTTTTTTATTCTAATATATTCCTGAATTAAAAATCAGCTGGTGCGTGGAATTGGAGAAAATAGACTGGGACAACATAAACATCTTTTGGATGTGTTAAACCTCCTCATCTGCATCCCTGACAACTGCAATAAACAACAAACAAACTACAACAAAGTTCCTGACACATTTGTGTCTTCTGTAGGAGTACAATATCTCAAGCTGTCTTCTATCAAATCAGACTACTAGTTCTTTTAGCACAGTACTGACTACATTAACTGTTAGCAGCTCTTTGGGATTTCAGATAAGGGGGTGTCATGCCCTGCTTCCAGAGCATGGACTCTGACTCACAGTCTGAAACAGAGGGCATGCCAGAAGCTGAAACAGAAGGCATGCCAGGGCCTGCTATACAGAGAGAGATTACAGTGCTGGAAACAGAACAGGGGACAGTGCCAGCTCCAACAGAGAGTCCTGCCTTTTCAGATATAGAGGAACACTTACTTTAACCCAGCTTCACAGTGCACAGACAGCAAAGAGAGAGCCAGCATCACTCTCTCAGGATTTATAACCAGCAACAATCAATAAAGTCTCAGCTGCGCTAGGGTTGGGTCCTATTTAGCTGGCGTCCTTCCCCTCCGGGTGTTGTCAGAGCTTATCTGACCTGCTACCTTGCTGGATACCTTGACAAATGCTCAGATTGGCTTTGGACGCTCCCTTGCTGTGAAACCCTGCCAGACTTTGGCCCTTTCCACACCAGGAAGTTAAGATGGGCCAAGGCGTCCTGTCACGGAGGTCATCCACACCTTGGATTGGACTAGGTTTGGACTATTTACCTTAGTTCTGCACCTAAGTCCAATCCAAGTGGTCCAGGCCCCCAAGTGGTCCTCCAACGCGCTAAGTGAAGACTGGAAAAAACAGGTCTTTCAATTTTCTGGAGCACGCCATTTTGTTCCTGCTCAGTTGTGCGGATGCGTAGATTCACACCAATGCGAGCCTGCGATCAGTGGAGGGTGGGCTGTGGGGATGGCCAGCTTCAGCGGTTGGTCTGGACCCACAAACAACCGGAAGCCACCATTTTGTAAGCCTCACCAGTGTGGATCTAAAGACCTCGCACTGTTCCACATTGCCCTGGAACAAAGAGAGGAGCCCTGCAGAAGGGCTTAAGGGACAGGCCATGTTGCTTCGAGCCAAGAAGAACCGGTAAGTAACAGCATGGAGCGATTCAGTCGCCTTGTGCGGGAAGGGCCTTTGTTTATATTGGACTTTATTTATGACTTTGTTTATGTTGGACTTTATTTATGCTTATTGCCTGGAATTAAGTAACAAGCTGGGAGATATTCAGTTTGTGCCAGGACTGAGATAGGATAGGGAGCACATTGTGTGCATCCATACGGAGGCCTCCTACTGCAAAGACTCAGAAGGCATTGTTTAGCTATTCCAATTTTCCCCTTTAATGGATTTCTCTTCTGATACAGAAAACAAGATGGAAGAAGCAGTGGGAAAATGCAGGTGGGCTGCAAATTGAAGATGGTGTCGCCCAGACCACTCATAAAATTCTATGAATAAGACAGTAAAGAAGCTTCATCAAAAGCACCCTTCATGTTGTAAGACTACTAATTCTGTGTAATTGCACTGCGTTGCATGAATTTCTATGAGAGTACCATATACAGAATACCACAGTTAGCAAAGAAGGACTTAAATCTTGTTATACTCCTGGCTATAGTAGATCCATTCAGCCAGTGAGATTTATCTACATGTTGACTCACCACACAACAATTGATTGACCAGGTCCACTGCCTCTGAGACTAATCAACAGGATACCAGCTATTTTGTGTTTCTGAACATTACTTCTTTAACTGAAAGTTTTGTACCAGAGGCAGACATAACATGAAAAAAAAATATATAGGGATAGGTTCATGCACCACAAAAAAGAAGAACAGTTCAACATGTTTCAGCATTTTTTTTACCCAAAAGTAACAATATACATATATAAAATGAAAGACATGGCTAAAGGATGCCTGAAATAAAAACAAAACAAAAAAACATTTTGAGTCTTCAGGACAATACGTGAAAGCCTCTTCCAAAATGTATACAGCAATGAGGTAGACTTGAGTTAATTGACTTGGACTCAAGTTGGACTCAAGTCACTTCAGTGACTTGACTTGGACTCAACTTGGCAATAAATGACACACCGACTCAACTCGAGTTATGAACTGTATATTTTTAGTGACTGACTTGCTGCTCTTGGTTCAGTAATATAGCATATTCATCCAGAAACCTTAAAACTTTGAATAATGCTTCCATCTCTTTTAGCCTGCTGGTCACATGACAGTCTGTCTCAAGCCCAAAGCATGTGCACATTTCTCAAAGGGGAACAGCAAACACATTAGGCAATGGGCTTGTGGTGGGGTTGAGGTCTGCTTAGCAGCCTGTTCCCATTACATATTGGAGGAGCCATCTAAACTTTTCCTAACAGCAGAAGACTTGCCCCCAGAGTCCAGGGAAGGATCTTTCCTTTTAAAGCTTTTACAACTTCAGTAATGGGGAATAAGAAGGATGGTATACCCCACTTCAAAAATTGGCTCTCAGACTTGAGACTTGACTTGAAAATATCTTGTTCAACTCAGTTTGAGACTTGGAGGTAGAGAGTTGAGACTTGACTTGAGACTTGGAGTAAAAGACATAAATACATCACTGTTATACAGGGATTATTGTTCTTTTCTGCAGTCACCACTTTTCTATGATTACCATTTTAGTGGCCAACTGTATAGATTTATGTTTTTTGACATGTTGGTGCTAGCTGGAGAGACAGGATTATCTGATTTCCCTTTTCCTCTCTGTTCTGCTGTTCACATATGCTCAGTAAGGGATTCAGGAGGCAGTTGCTGTTTCCTTGGCTGTTGTGTGGAGGCACACATAGCTATAGGACTAGAGGAGAATTGTGTTCTTCCTTATCTCAAGCTCTATCGCATTGTTTACTGCAGGCACACTGCTGCCCTGAAAGTCTGTTGCTCTGCAGGCCTCCTTCACCATCCTCCCAGTGCTGATACTGGGGGGAAAAGAGATTCCAGCTAGACAGAGGCTAAGGAAGGAAAGGGAGATGAGTCAGCATAAAAATATATTGTAAAAATGAGCTTCTTTGTCTGAGGCTTTGTTAAGTGAGGTATGTCTAATGCAGTATTAATGTAAAGTTAAAATATGTTATGTGAAATGAAAGGTCTCCAGTAAAGCTTCAAAGAGTTAAGAGCAAAGAGAAAAGAACTCAATACATCTGAATTTTTAAAATGAGCAGTGTTTTTGGGAGACATACATCGTGTTTAGCACCTATTTGCATATGTAACCCAGCTGCCTTTTGTGTCTGAAAAATTCATTGGAATTGGCCAGAAACCAGATCTACTGAGTTGGTGTACTTGAAAATGCTTTTGCTCACTCTAGCAGTTCAAGCAGTTTCCATAAGACATTTGAGCCCCCTGATCACCCCCCTCCTCTTGCCTTTTTTAAAAAAAACTCTCTGGAATGTAGATATTTTGGTTAATTTTCTCCAGCTGTCACAGAGTCTCATAGGAAAATGACCTTGTGGAGTGACCAGTTCCCTAGCTTTTGAGTTAAGTAAGCTTTTTCGAAGCTTTCGCCACACCATTCCTATCACTGTCTGAGGCCTTTAATGAGTCAAGGGATATATGTTTTCACATATATGATTGAAAACAATTTTGGGATATTCATGAACTCAACCTCCATTTCTAAATCATGGCCAGTGTTCTCCATCAGCTACTTAACTAAACTACCTCTGCTGGCCCAACTCCCCCTCTCAGACCTGATTTAATGTCATTCATCCATGCTGTGGTCACCAGCAGAGTGGACTTCCTTCTCACCATGTGGCTGGATAAAGTAGGATGGGAAGAGGAGTTATAAATATGGCAATAGTGTCACAATTGTGACTTAGGCCATTTCCACATGACATTGTTATAGTGCTATTATTCCACTTTCAACATCCTGTGGAATTCTGGGGTTTGCAGTTGACTAAAGAAAACTCTGGCTGAGAATCCTAAATGCCCCTCCCTAAACTGCAAACCCAAGGATTCCATAGGATGTTGAAAGTGGAATAATAGCACTATAACAGTGTAGGGCAGAAATGACCTTAGTACCAGATGTGATTATGTAACAGTTATAGATGAGTAGATCTAGGTAACTGTTCCTCATTAATGATTACTATTTAGTCATGACTGTGACACTATTGAAACAATTTATAACTCCCCCTTCCCAATCTACTTTACCAGGCATCAGCTGCATGGAGAGATATATCTGTTCTTCTGGTGATCAAAGTACAAGTGATTTATGTTTCAGTCAGGTTTGGGGGGGTGGGGGGAGCAGCCACCATTCATTGAAGTACTGTAGCCTGCTGCCATTTAAGACTCTATGAAAAGCACAAAAGAACTTTTTGACTGGTAACCTTAAAGCTTGGAGAACTTGGGTTAAAAACAGAATTACGGTGTCACCTTAGCTTTAGTAAATGTAAGATGGAAAAGTAATAAAAAGTAAAACTGGAAATGAACCAACTCTCCATTTATGCAATGTTAAAGATATGAAAGCCTCTTTGCAAAGTGAGGTTGACATCCAATCATAATGTGTGGGTTAGTTGGGAGCAGGGAGATCACTTTCTATTGGACCCTTTCAGCACTTGATTTAGGATTCAGCCTCCATTATTGGGTTCAGGATTCAAATCAGCTTGAAATGAAAATGTGTGCAATGTGTGCATGGAAAAGAGAGGAGAACTTCCCCAAATTTCCTAGATTGCCCTTAAATAGCCTTATCTTCCTTCTAGGTTGATACTCTTAGTGTTGCTGATGTCACTTTTCTTTCTCTTTCACAAATAAGCCCCTTCCCATAGAGATAGGACTTTTTTTTTTTTTTTTGCTACTACCACAGAGTCTAGAGTTAGAATGGCTCCCTGCATCTCCATGTCTGTGAGACATGATTCCTATCTTGTTTCCTATCACAACTACAGGACATAGTACCTTTCTTATTTTGCTAAATGAAGAGTCTCACTGTGATGTATTGCTTTCCCAGGTTAAGTGTGCTCCTCCAGGCATCCAGATATTTCAAAGAGCTGAAACCAGTTTCAAGCATTACACGCTCATATAGTGAAACCATAAAGTCCAATTCTTTAGGCACATTTGCTCAAAATGTTTCACTCTGTTCAATAGGGCTTACTGCTATGTACCCAAGCACAAGGTTGTTCTAGGGAAAAGAGACCAGGGAAATTGCAAGGAAAAGGCAAATAAATAGGTGTTAGAGGGGGGAAAAAATCAAGCCTGAACTCTCTCCAAAAACAAAAATAGCCATCATAGTTTGGACATATGTTCTATGCTGGAACTGGCTGTAAAAGCTTTTTCCTAGTGTGTGTGTATGTGTGTACCAGACGCTCAAACATGTTACTGCTATAGTGTAAACTTTATTGGTGGTAAATGATGCAACAGATGGTTCACAGCAAAGAAGCATTCCAGTCTTTTCATAGGTGGAGTCCAGCATTTCTTTCACAGCCAATGGGAAAACTTAATCCCCAAACTAATTCAACCCAAACTATCCCTGGGCAGTGATAAATTTCCCCAAAACTGGCTATATGGGGAACCAGGGCTGGAGTACAACCTCCAGAGTAACCTCCAGGTTATATAGAGCAGAAGCAAACAATGAAAACTAAAGTGTGCAATAGTGACTCATTTCTCTCCCCACTTTAACAACAAGAACTGTGCAAGTAGGTTAGCAACAGAGAAAAATTCACTCCCCTAATCTCTGTGCAGCCTTCATATCTTTTACCTGCCTCAGCCCTCCAAACTAACACAAAACGTATCAGATAGTTTCATTAATACAGATGGACTCATTGGTCAGAATTCAGTAAAGGACTTATGTCTTTGTAATTTGAATTGCATCTGCAGAAAATAGAATTGAGCAGTTTTGTAATGTCCATATTCAGCAAGGAGCTGCTATGATGAGCCAGCAAAGTGACCAATATACCATGGGACTAATGCACAATGGGACTGATACACAAGAGGCCAAATGGCCATCAAGATACCAGCTAGGGAGTGCAAATGCACATTGGTAGAGCACAATGTGCCACAGGACGCTCTTGCTGCCATCCTATTGTGCATCTTCACAATTCAATAACAGGATATCTTAGTACCTCTCCTTCTTAGCTAAGTATACATAAAGTTATGTAATGCAGAATGCCATAGAGGATTTTGGCTTTTCTCTACAACATATAACGAGACAACATGACTTGTTGGAAAAGACAATAATGTTCAGCAAAGTGGAAGCCAGTAGGAAAAAAGAGAAGACCACATGACAGCTGGATAGACTCAGACCCTTTTCGCATGCTTTTTTTTTTTCTTTTTTGCGCGAGCGCCCCTTGAGCGTCGCGTGAGTGGGAATGTCGCTCCATATGACGCACTCCCACTCGCGCGACACTCACGAGGCTAAAGCAGGGTGCGCGCACATTTTTTGATTTTCAGCTTTAAGCCGAAAATACTGCGCGCTCATGCAATGCTCGCGGCGCCCTCGCGCACTTACCTGTGTGTGGTGCTTCGGCGAGCAGGGGCAGTCCTGCTTCCTTCCCCCGCGCAGCCTACAGCTCCCAGACTGCACTGCGGAAAGAAGGGGCGGGGCGTGAGTGCCATGGTCGTGCTACAAGGAAGGCGATGCGGGAGGCAAAAACGACTGTCGTGAGCAGCTTGCGCGAGTGCCACTCCCCACTGCCGCGACAAGGTAAGGTGCGAAAAGGGTCTCAATCAAGAAAGCCACAGCCCTGAGTCTGCAAGATCTGAACAGGGCTGTTGGTAACAGGGTGACTTGAAGATCTCGCATTCATGGTATCACCATAGGTTGAAGTTGACCTGATAGCAGCTAATGACAAGAGACTCATTCAAGGAAGCCATGGCCCTGAATTTTCAAGATCTTAAAACAACTGTTAATAACAGCATGTCTTGAAGTTCTCTCATTCTTAGCATCAGCGTAAGTGGAAGCCAACTTGATGGCAGTTAGCAACAACAAGATTTACAGGGTGATCCTGTACCTGTGCATCTGTTAGCCATCTCTCTTGAAGCAAGGCCATGTCTCCTTCCACTTATGTGAACATTCACTATTGTGAGTACAAAACTAAGAAATGAGATGTTCCTTGGAAAGAAGATGGCCTGAACCCAAAGGGATGGTTTGACTGATGGATCTCCTTCCATTAATGCAACCCACTGGATTGTCAGTGGTGCAATCAAGATGCTTGGGAAAGTCTCTGGAGCCTAGCTTTGGGCTATACAGTCAGCTGCAGTAGAGAGGGGAAAAGAAGAAAGTGCTGTTATGCTGGCAATGGAGTACCCATGCAACATTCATTCTAGATCATTAAAAGTCTTTGGCTTCATAACCAGCAGACCTTTCTTTTCCTAAGAAATTGCAGGCTCAGTTTAGTTTTATGATCTGTAGGAATGTATTGATGATCTGTGGGGGGGGGGTTCTGTTTACATTTTAACATATATTTCAGTTAGGGTTACCATATGTCATATTTTTCCAAGAAGTGTCCTCTTTTTCAGAGCTAAAGTTTCTGTCTGGGTGGATTTTTAAAATGTCCAGGTAGTTTTAAAATGTTTGCTGCTGCTTCATCTCTTGGCTGCTGGCACACTCTCATCACCATTCCACTGTCTCCATCAAGATGTCTGCTGGGAAAAGGGAAACAGACCAGGACAGCAGAGTGCCCAGAGATCCAGGGGAAGAAGGCATCCTAGCCAAGTGAGGCAGATGAAGGCACCTCTAGCAATGTGAAGGTGATGGAAAAGGGTAGCTTGGTGAAACAGCTGAAGCAGCTGTTAGAAGAGGCAGGGAAGAGGAAAGAGAAGGCAAGTACAATAAAGATTAGGAATATTTCTAATGCAATTATCACAGCTTTTATAGTAGTGGTATTTAAAGTGAGAGTCATGTAGAGACTGTTAGTTTGAAATGATCCAACAGTAAATATGCTCTCTTTTGTGCTTTTCAAAATATGGTAGCCCTATTTAATTAATTTTTAAAAAAAATACAATTACAAAGAAATAAAATGGAGGGAAGTGCGTAGGATGTGAACATGCTTAAGCATATACATTAATAGAAACTGACTCTATGTCTAAAACCGCCTTTTTGGAAGCTGACATCTGTAAAATGTACATTCGTTTTACAGATGTAAGTTCTTCTGAGCATTGAGCAATTGGATGGTGAATGTTTATCTTTCCAGCCTTGCAGTTTAAGTCTTCTAGCAACAGTAAAAGCACAGAGAATCCAACCATGCTCACCATTAGTTAAATTCCAAGTTGGAGGGAGTGTGTCTACAAATGTCAAAGATTTTCCTAATACAAAATTAATACCCTGTAATATCTTGAAGCAGAAAGGAATAACCACTGAGTTTACCTACATCATATGACACAAGGAAGCATTATCATAATTGCATCTCCAACATCAAGTTGAGGTATATATTTTTTTTCTTTTTAACAAATGTGTAGTCCTATCCAAGATACCTGAAACATCAATTTTTGTTGAGCCAAATGTATTTCTCAGTCTAAAAATATTTCAGCATTGAAGCTAGGTTAGTTTTCCATTGGTTGACTTGCAAAGGACAGTCTAAATCTTTTATTAAATTTTGTTCTAATTTAATTATCATCAAATTTAGGACTTTCATGCATGTATTTATAAACTAGACTTGTTGGTTTCTCTGGAGGTGTAACTAATTTTTTCCTCTATAGTAGGAGTGTCGAGGCACTGAAGAGCTGATGGCCTATATGTAAAACACCAAAAGATTTGAAATCAACAGTTTGGCCAGAGTGCACCCAAGGGTAACTGATAACCAAAGTGCAGTATTGAGAATGGCATTAAGTCTTTGTCTGAACCTGTTATTGTGAGTATGTGTTTGTTTGTGTGTGCCTTTAAGTCATCTTTTGACTTATGGTGACCCCATGAATTTCTTTTTTTGGAGGAGAGGTTAAACAACTTATTGGCTGTTCTCCTGCTTTTGCTGCTTAATATAAGCCTGCTTGACACCAAATGGCTTTTGCTTATATTGGGGTCCTTTTGTTCTGCTGTGCTTCTTCTTTCACTGATTTGGCTCTTCTTTGGCCCCTTTGCCTCTGTTTCAGTTCCTTTTGGCCTTTTAGCTTCTGTATCTCTTGGCAATACTGTGGAGGGGGCACCTACCTCCTTGCAGGTGGTGACCCTGTGAATTTCACAGAGTTTTCTTAATCAAGGAAAACTCAGAGTTGGTTTTACCACTTCCTTCCTCTAAAATATAGCCCACAACACCTGGTATTCATGGGTGGTCTCCCATTCAAATACTAGCCAGGGATGACCCTGCTTAGCTTCCAGGATCAGACAGGATTGGTTGCCTTTAGGGTACTATCCGATTCAAATGATAAACTCTGTTTCTTCCATTTTAAAAAAATATGTTGCAATCTTTAAATTAGAATTATTTCACAGAGTTAGTCTACATCAGCATATAATTGTAATTGTCAAGAAATTGTATGCTAGACTGTCCTGGCAACAGAAATTTCAGGGGGCACAATTCCATTCTTCCTGAAATGAACAAGACCCAAGGTAATCCAATCAACAAGAGATAATAATAATAATAATAACAACAACAACAACAACAACAACAACAACAAAATTTATTTTTATCCCGCCTCTCCCAATGGATCGAGGCGGCATTACAGAATATATAAATACATTAAAACATTAAAATGTACCCCATCCTTCCCACCCACCAACCCTTCTATCCCCTTAAAACACATTAATTACTAAAACAAATTAAAAACAAAATTAAAAACAAAAGGACAATTGACGAGAGGTGGTGGAACACTAGTCTGGGAAGGGCTGTCGGAAGAGAACAGTCTTGATTGCTTTTTTAAAGCCGTCAAGGATGGTAATGTGCCGGGTCTCTTCCGGCAGGCCATTCCATAACTTGGGAGCGACAGAAGAAAAGGTCCTCTGGGTAACTGCAGCCAACCTAGTTCTGATTGGCTGCAGTAAATTCCTCCCAGAGGACCTTAATGTGTGGGGCGGATTATATGGGAGAAGGTAATCCCGCAAGTAGGCTGGTCCCAAGCCATGAAGGGCTTTAAAGGTAAAAACCAACACCTTGTACTGTGCCCGGAAACTAATAGGCAGCCAGTGTAAAGACTTCAAAATAGGTGTTATGTGATCAGTTTTAGATCTTCCGGTGACCAACCTGGCTGCCATGTTCTGGATTAATTGAAGTTTCCGGACTAAGCACATGGGTAGCCCTATGTAGAGCGCATTGCAGAAGTCAAGCCGTCAAGTTACCAGTGCATGTACCACTGCTTTTAGGTGTTCCAAGTCCAGGAAGGGGCGCAGCTGGCGTATCAGCCGAAGCTGATAGCAGACACTCCTGGCTGCCGCATCAATTTGAGCTGTCATCTGAAGCGGCGAATCCAAGAGCACCCCCAAGCTGCAGACACAGTCTTTCAGGGGAAGTGTGACCCCGTCTAGAATTGGTTGACAAACCTCCATACCTGGGCTAGGGCCCTTAACAGCAAGTACCTCTGTCTTATCTGGATTCAGCTTCAGTCTGTTTTTCCTCATCCAGTCCATTACTGCTTCAAGGCATTCATTTAGAGGCGAGATGCCATCCTTAGTTGATGTTCTTATCCGAGGCATGGAGAGATATATCTGGGTGTCATCAGCATACTGATAGCACCTTGCTTCATGCCTCCTGATGATCTCTCCCAGCGGTTTCATGTAGATGTTAAATAGCATTGGGGACAGGACGGCGCCCTGAGGGACGCCCGATTTAAGCTCCTTTTTCGAGGAGCAGCTATCCCCAAGCATCACCATCTGGTATCTACCTGAGAGATAGGACCGGAACCACTCAAGCGCAGTGCCCCCGATCCCCAGCCCTCTCAGGCATTCCAGAAGGATACCATGGTCTATGGTATCGAAAGCTGCTGAGAGGTCCAAGAGTACCAGCAGGGTCACACTTCCCCTGTCGATACCTAGGCGTAGATCATCCACTAAGGTGACCATGGCAGTCTCGACTCCATATCTTGCCCTGAATCCAGTTTGAAATGGATCTAGATAATCTGTTTCATCCAAGACAGCTTGGAGCTGAAGGGCAACAGCCCTCTCGATCACCTTGCTTAAAAATGGAAGATGGGAAACTGGTCTGTAATTATTCATATCCAGGGGATCTAGGGAGGGCTTTTTTAGAAGCGGACGTATAATTGCTTCTTTTAAACAAGCTGGAAAATTGCCCTCCCTGAAGGATGCATTAATAATATGTCTTAAGTGGGTCTTAATTGCAACTCCTCCCTGGACGACCAGCCATGAAGGGCAGGGATCAAGAGGGCAAGTTGTCCTTCTTACCTTTCCAAGGAGCTTGTCCACATCCTCGGTACACACTGACTGAAACTGATCCAGTATAATCCTGTTCACGGGGTCGCTGGACGCTCCATTTGTAGCCTCTGCTATAATACCAGCATCCAAGTCGGCTCTTATCTGAGAGATTTTATCTGTGAAATGATTATTCAAGGCATCACAGCAAGCTACGTTAGGTTCTAACAACGAGTTCAGGGGAGTGGGTAGCTGAGTCAGATCCCTTACCACCCTGAACAGCTCTGCTGGACGAGAAGTCGCAGACGCAATACGTGCAGAGAAGAAGGTCTTCTTCGCTGCATCTATTGCCACTCTATAGGAATGAAGGAATTCTCTATAGCGTGTCCTGTCAGATAAGAGTCGAGATTTCCGCCAATTGCACTCTAGTCGTTGTCCAGCCTGCTTCATATTCCTAAGTTCTACTGTATACCAAGGATTGCGGTTTGCCGCAGGCTGGAAAGGACGCTTGGGAGCAATCGTGTCGATAGCCCTGGTAAGATCACAATTCCAGGTATTAACCAGGGCTTCGACAGGATCACCGGTGATACCAACCATAAGACCCTCGAGGGCTTTCTGGAATCCAATAGGTTCCATTAACCTTCGAGGGCGGACCATTCTAACAGGTCCACCACCCCTGCAGGGGCGGATAGCAACCATTAGTCTAACCCTGACGAGGAAATGATCCGTCCATGACAAGGTGGTAGCATTTGTTATCTCCACCCATGGCTGTGCCTGTTCCATACTAAAGACCGCATCAAGGGTATGACCTGCACAATGTGTTGGCCCAGAGGCTAATTGGGATAGGCCCATGTTTGTCATGGATGCCATGAACTCCTGAGCTGCACCTGTCAAACTGGTCTCAAATGGGATATTGAAGTCGCCCAGAACCAGAAGTCTGGGCGATTCCAACACCAACTCTGACACCAGCTCTGTCAGCTCGGCCAGGGAGTCTGATAGACAGTGGGGTGGTCGGTACACTAACAGAATCCCTAGACTATCCCTTGCCTTCAGGCTCAGGTATATACACTCGAAGTGGTCTGTTTTCCGGACAGGCATCCTGGTCAGCATAAGATTGTCTTTTTAAACGAAGGCTACTCTGCCCCCCACCCACCCACTTCCCCTTACCTGCTCACTGACAGAGTATCCAGCTGGCAAGGCCTGGACCCAGGTTGTGGCACTATCGAGATGCAAGTAGTTTGAGTTCAAGATTTTCAAGGAGGCATAGGTGCATTGGCCTGTACTTGCCAGTTATTTGTACAAGTCAGGAGATATGTCTTGTGGTCCAAACTTAAACATGGAAAATTAAATCCAGCTCCCAAAAATGACAGTTGGATCTTTTTGAGTGAAAAACTGGGTGGTGAAGTCCCCACATGAATATTCTAAATGCAATGATAATTTTCTGAAAATAAACCCGATGGATATACCATAAGATGCTTTGAGAACATATAGTATCCATGGTGTTAGTTCTGTTTATGTGATAACCCACATACTTAATTACTTTCAACTTTCAACAAAATCCCCAGTTAATGCTCTGACTGGTTTGACTGCCAAAGCAATGTGTTTGCATCTTTCTTTCAGCTCTCTTTTACAAATGTCTTCATAAAAATACCAACAATAGCATTTGCCTGAACATGTGTAGGGCTAAAACTGGGTTGGGGAATGTCGGTGACATCTTTAGGAAAATATGTTAAATACCACATAGCTACTAGCCCTCTTCGGATGTTCAGCTGAATTTGCACAGGGCTAAAACTGGGGCCAAGGGCACAAGTGCTCCCAAAGCACCCAGAATTAAGTAAGGCCTACTTCTGTAACTACATTGGACAAAAATTTGTAACTGTATTCAGCTACAGTCTAGCTTTGCATGCGTCCTGGTGAACACCTGAATATGTTTATTATCTAGGAGGTATTTAGCATATTTTCCCAAATAGGCCTTTTACTTCAGTGTTTACATAGGACCAAAGCTTGTTTATGTTGAGCATTTAAAAAAAAAAGGTAGTAAAAGAGATGTAATAGCATTACATACATCCTGGGATAATCAGTGCCTAGCATTCATTTAGAATAATAGTTATTAATGATATGAATAATAGTTATGACGAACAAAATTAATAGGTAATTCAGTTGGAATGAGCACACTCCAAACATTATCATTAGGAATTCTTTTGCTTTTCCTTTTAAGGAGGCTAGCAGTTTCCAACATGTCAGGTTTCTAAATCACCTGATAGTTTGAAAGGAGGTATTTGAGTAATTTCTTCAAGCTATAAGGTGAGCACCATACTGGCTGTATTATTTTAGGATATGAGCCCAAGCCCTGTAGACGTAAAGCTAGCTTATAAATTAAAAACATCTTCCTCTCCATTTAATTGGCTTCCCTTTTGCTCCATAATTTCATATCAACAGTTTTGACAAAAACCAGCATGGTTCAGTGATATATATTGAACTTATTAATGCATTAAATATTTACAGATCACAAACAAACAAATTTAGACAGTGAGATCCACTGTAGTTATGGCATAAATTTGAAATATACTAGCTATGAACATTTGCAACTAGATCAGGAAACTTGAAAGGGTAAAGTGGTTGTCTGTGTACATTGCTCCTGCACTGTATGCGTGAGTCCTCTGTTACTGCACTGAAGTCCCAGGGCAGGATCAAGAACAACATAGCCTTGATAAGACTGTTAGGGCTGACAGAAGGAAATCCTTGTTCAGGGAAATGAGGGATAAATTGGAGGACGTGCTTATTTAAGAAAACTTTTATACTGCTTTTCATGAAAAATATACAAACCAAAGCTCGTAAAAGCAAGAAGATACAATAATGAAACAATTTTAAAGCAATAAAGACAATATATCAATTCATTGACCACATTAATAATCAGACCAATGATTAGAAAAACCACTCAGAAAACAAGTTTTTAGATAATGGCAGACAAACTGTATAGTGAGAACTCTCCTTGTTTCAAAAGAGACATCATTCCACACCACGGGTGCCCTACAGTACAGTAAGGACACACATATACCCAAGATGAAGAACAAGGTAGCTTCTCAGATAACTTGGTCCTGAGCTGTTTAGGGCTGTATGAACCAAAAGCAATCACATGTATCTGTCTTGGTAGCTACAGAGACAGCAAATTTTATCTAGCCCTCTGAATCATGGCCAAAGTGGTTTAGAAAATATATATATATAAAATACAGCATGGGCCAGAAACAATCAAGTCTGATGATTGGAGGTTGTGAGGTTGATGGATTTGTAGGTGTACAGCTGTTGAGGGGAAGATGAGGACAACACCTCCCAATGAGATAAAATGAAATCTTCCTCAGATGAAATTTTTCTTCAGTCCCCAAATTTTTAGCATTGCAGTAACATAAAACTTTAGTTGAGCAAATGGACATAGAGCTTAGGCATCCAAAGAAAAAGGGCAGGCAAAGGACAAAGGGAATGCAAAAACAGCCAAGTGTAAGATTTCTAGCTGTAGACAATTCTTCAATGTCTCACTCTCTTGTTTTACTAAAAATTTGGGGACTGAAGGAAAATTTCATGAGCGGCAGAATTCTCACTGAAGGCCATTCATTGTCATTATGCCCCTCATCCCATAACTACACCCCTGGCTGGCATGAAGAAATGTCTGTTTCTAAATTTTGGAAAGATTGGTAGATAGTTGAACATTCCCACATACTTTTAAAAACACAACAAACAGAAGCCAAAACAATCCAAATTTAACACACAAGAATTTTTAAAAAATCAGTTCAATGTTCTTGGAACTTTATTATAATTGCCTTTATTAATTAATTTTGCAGATCTGGTGAAAACTTACCAAATGAAGATCAGTGGACTACTGAACTCTTAGCTTTGTCCAACAAACTTTCCAATTCAATTAATTTCTGAAATTAGGTAGTGATCAAACCATGACCACAATAGATAACTTCCTGCCATTTGAAGGGAGAACAAACCAGTTTCCTCTTCTCAGCCTAATAGCCATGTTCTACCTCAAGATCCCCAGCCTGGCACTCTTCTCAGCTGGTATGGTTGTCTGACTACAACTGCAATAAATGCCACCCATTGCCCAAGCATAAGCTGGTCTGTCTATTCTGTTCAGAGCTTTGAGGGAGGGGAAATACCACTTGGGGCTACAGCTCCCAGAACCACATAGCCACTGACCACCTGACCACTGGGACAGTGAAATCCACTTTCCCAAAAGTAGTTTTTCTATCTCTCTGATCCTGGTAAAATATCTTGAAAATAAAATGAGGAAGAATGTAGAAATGAAAGAAACAGGAAGGGAAGAGGGAGAGAGAAGGAAGGAAGGAAGGAAGGAAGGAAGGAAGGAAGGAAGGAAGGAAGGAAGAGGAAGGAAAGAGAGGAAAGAAGAATGAAAAAACAGACATGACAGTGTAGGGGGATGGCTTAAGAGGGAGAGGAATCATTTTGCTACTTATCCTTCTCTAACCTCTGAAAATTTCTGCCAGATAATTTGACATTTGTCTTTCCTACTTCTTTTTATGTAAACTGTTTGTTCCTGATCTACAAAACCTAAAAGGTCTTTCATGCATTAATGCACATCTGGGAATCCGGGGCTTTCTACTTTTGCTGTATTATGCATTCCTCTAAGAGCATGGTCCTGTAAAACCATGTTTGCTATTCTTTTTTTCTGTTCTGTTGCCATTACAGTTCTCCCTCCACACTTGTGGGTTTGATATTCACGAATTTGATTATTTGTAAGGTGCCTGCTTTCCTCCCTGCCATTCTCCTCCCCCATTCCCTGGATTTTTGCCCTGGTTCAAAGGCAGGACATGTGGGTAACAGGCAGCCAAATGGAGTGGGGAGGTAGTCCCCCCCCAGCATTTGCTTGCCTGTCACCTGTGTGGGCAGAAAGAAGGCCAGTCATACGGATGATAAACAGCTGAATGGAGCAGAGAAGTCCCAGGAAGGAATGGGAGGGGGAGTCACTCCATTGGGGGGGAGTTATTTGTGGTTTTTTTACTTTTGCGAAGGGTCTGCACCCCGAACCCTCATGAAAGTAAAGAGGTCACTGTATTATATGACAGGTACAACTCAGATAACATTTCAGTAACAATTGCTACCTTCCTGAAGAAGACAATCATGCTGGGATGAAAGTACACCAGTACATTGTGTTCGCATAGATAGACCATTAAGTTGCATCTATGGGCTGACTCACTTACATCATGCCAAAAATAGAACACTAGTTTACATTAAATTTGTTATCTGCAAACCTGTACATATACATTCAAATATAGAGAAAATTACATTATTTCAACAGATATACCATGTATTTCACAACAAGAGGATACACCTGTATCCACTATCCAGTTGACTATGTGCCTGCCCAGTCTGTTGGATAATTGTTAATAGAGTCTAAGATGATGTCATCTAGCCAGGAAAGGGATTCTAGTAGTTTTGTGGATCAAATATCATGAGGATGAAATATCATTCCAGTGGATATCCTTCTTGGTGGAAAGGGCAAAATTCTGTTTTCAAGGAACCATGAGGAAAGGAACAAAAGCAAATAAAACTCTTAATATCACAATGTCTTTATAATGGGCTGGACAAGCTGTGGCCCTGCAGATGTTGTCAGACTGAAGTGCCCATTAGTGTTAGGCAATTTCCGCACTAGGCTGTTATAGTGCTATTATTCTACTTTCAATATCCTATGGAATCCTGGGATTTGCCTCAAATGCCCCTCCCTAAACTGCAAACCCGAGGATTCCATAGAATGTTGAAAGTGGAATAATAGCACTATAACAGTCTAGTGTGGAAATGGCCTTAGTCACAAAGTCAGTGCTTAGGTATGATTGCAGTCACACAGCATCTGGAGGGGTCAATCCTTGCTTTATATGAACCTATACTCCACCATTAAAATACTGTCTATAGCTCAAAACACCATCTGAATCTAAAAAAGAGAAGCTATATTGGAGTAAATTTTAGCCAAAACATTTGGACTTCCCTGCTTCTTCAGAGTCAGAAAGCATACACATTTGTGGATGTCATCTCTGTTCATTCCTTTCTAGACAAAGCAAAACCAAAATCCACAGGCAACATTTTGTTAAACTAAGGGATTCCCCACTACACAAGGTACTGATACCAACTTGGAAGGCTTTAGAAGGGATTAGACAAATCCAGGCAAGATAAGGCTATCAGTAATCTATTGTCGTGAAAGGAAAGAACAGTGAGGGAAAGCTATTGCCCTGCTTGTGTGGGCTTCTTATAGGCAACTGTTAGGTCACTCCAGTAACTGAACACTGAACTAAATAGGACGTCTGCCTGATCCTGTGGGGCCCTTTTTACATGATCCAGTGCTTCCATCTGGGATTGAACAGACAGCTTCAAACATAAGTTTGTCATCTGAGTAGGACATATGCCCACCCTATCTGCTCAATTCTAGAAACAGATTTAATTTCTGGACATCAATGGGACAGGCTGAGAAATGAAAGGATGCCAAGTAACAATTCTGACTTATAAGGAGGCACACCTAAAAACAGAATAAAATGTACAGAGGGACATACTGATATACCAGGAGGGCAAGGAATGTCCCTGCTAAATAAGATCAGCATTTGCTATTTTGACATATCTACTTTCTGTGAAGAATATTAGTTTAAGGAAATCATGCCAATTACTGGTTGTTCCCCTTAGTAAACACTTGAATTATGACCTTGTATTCTGAGGTACACCTTTGGCGAACCTTTCCTTTGTTTCAATTGACCTGTAGGATTGGGCAGCATCCACCTTTTGTTTGTTAATTATTCAAGTTACCTCGGTAAGGACAGTTTCCAAGAGGTGGGAATCCCTTTTCAACTCAGGCATGAGGTCATTTTTAGACAGTTCAACCATTAGTCCTGTCATGATGGTTACCAGAAGCCATGTTTCTGTTGCCATACTATGAATGTGATAACTATCATAGCTATGAGAGTTTCCCTCAAACAGGTGAAAAAAATATGTATTGGCAGTGAACTACAGTGATATTTGCATGATTTTACTAAATATTGTAGATGATCCAAGAGAAATATTAGCTCATGTATATGCAGTCCCTGTTCTGTGAATATAGTTTGTCAAGCATTGGTTTGTCTATCTCAACTTCCTTATTTCATCCTGGCTTGCTATTCATCCTGCTGTTCACTGTCTCTGGAAACCCAGGAGTTTTGTTTCATCTATAAAAAGTGATTTGTTTTATTGTAAAACAGGAGGAGAACAAAAAAGGTACTGTATGTAGGTTAGATCTTTTTCCATGTATATAAAATCCTTTCAGCTCAGTTTTAGGTGACAAACTGCACAGCTGTAATGCCTTCCATTTACCAGCCTGCATATATGAAAGATGTGTAATGTTAACTGAGCCTCTTCCCCCCACCCACAAACACACTCCCCATCTAGTCCCTAAAGGAGGACCACCCTGTCTGTAGAATCTCCAAGGAAAAACATGGGGCGGTCTGCTTAGAAACTGCCTTTGCTGGCAGAAAGACACTATGTTGCATTAACCAAAACATCAAAAAAGAAAAAAAAGAAAAAGAAAAAAAGAAATAAAATAAAACCTTTTTTTATGGTGGCTGCTTTTTATTTAAATATTCGTTTTATTTGTGTAAACGGATCTCATTTGGTCTTTACATACCAACATCACAGAACTATCTGTAAGCCTTGTTTACATTGAGCAGTGGAAATTGTTTCAAGCTTTTCACAAAACCTTCAAGAACAAGATACACTGAGCAGAAAATGTGTTAGATCTCCCACTGCAGCTCCTCATTCTAGATATGACATCTTCCCGAAGATAATCATTTGTGGAACAGAATGGGCCTTATCTTTAATCCTACCTTTCAAATCAGGTTTTTTACACTAATAGAAGAGGTAGTCTGTTGCTGCTTCCTTAGCTACCACAACCTCAGATAGGCTATGGCTTTAGTGGTCACATCCTTCATAAACTGGAGACATTGATCAGAAACAAGTGACTCTTTCACACTGCACAATTATAGCAGTATGATTCCATTAAATGTGATTGCTGCATCTTGTGGAATGCTGGGATCTGTTGTTTGGTGATGTATTTATTGCTCTCTGGCAGAGAATCCTAAAAAGCCCTTTTTAAACTTCAAATTTCAAACTTCAAATTTCATCATTACATAGGGTGGAACCATGGCAACTAAAGAGGAATCATGGCATTATAACTGTGTAGCCCTTGTTGGTGCACTCTATAAGTGTTTACACGCTTGCACTTTTTCCAGGTTCACACATTAATGGTGAGGGAAAGCAGACAGAGCCAGAGATCCAATAGTGACACTGGGAAAGTGTAAAACTCTACCAGTGTTGCTGTGCTGGGCTTCCCCAGCTGTGCAGTGCAACTCAGTAGTGCAGGGGTACATCCACATGGGCCAATGGGGTGGGAAGAAGCCTAGTCAGGGGTGGGCAAGTCTGCTCAGGCGTGTGGCCCTCCAGATGGTGTTAGGCTATAACTCTCATCTCCCTCACTATTGGCTGTGCTGACTAGGGCAGACAGGAGTTTCTGTCCAACAACATCTGGAGAGCCACAAAATTGTGAAAGAGACAGTTTTTGAGTCAACATCCCTGCTGCCAATCAGAGTTGATGATACTAAGCAAGATGGGCAAAAAGTCTGACCTAGTTTAAGGTAGATTTATATGTCCCTAAACTTTTCTTCTTTGCACTATTTTCTGAGTCTAAATCCCATTCCACTTTCCAACTGCTGTGAGCCTCATTGTGAAAGGCAAATGGAAATGGTCTCCTATTAGTTTCTGAATGTGGTTGGTTTAGATGCCAAATTGTCATTTGTGCATAGAGATTGACCTGTTTCTCCCCTCTAGGCAGAAGAAATGCATTGTTGTCAAGTGACCACAGTAATTCTGAGTATTATGCTTTATAATAAGCAGGTGAATAAGCCCCTAATGATTTGGCAGATGATATTAGAAAACATTGTTACTCAATTGGCTATTGCAGTGTTTTGGGTTTTGGCACATGGTCCACTGACTTGGCTGGTGTCTTCATTAGAAGGTCCATTGTTGGCAAGTAACTAACTAGTCTCTTGTTATTTTTTGCTACAACAGACTAAAGGCACTAGCCCCCTGCAATTTCCTTTCTGAGCAGATCACTTGTCTATTGTATTATGCTGCCTCTATGTGCATAAAAGAATTGCAAACAAGCCATGCAGAAATTTTGACAACAAGCTTAGGAGTGGTGACAACTTTAAGTATAAAGTATTAAAAAAAGAAAAGAAAAGAAATATATATGTAATCCCATCTCAGTGCCAAATCAGTTAAGACCTACCAAAAGATACCCTTAATCTCCTTGCAATATTACTCTCACTGATTTTAGAACTGAGCCAAAAGCACTAGATATTAAAAAAAAAAAATCTAAAAAGAATTAGAGACTTCTTGATGGTGCTATGCTTTTGCTTTTGCTGTTGATGCTTCATCCTTCTCTTCTCCCTCTACCTCTTCCACCCCCTCCATCTTTGCCTGGCATTCCTGATACTGAGGCCTGCTTTGCTTTCGGAACCATATGAATCAGAGACAACTCATCCTATGCTTTGGCATGTCTGAAAGGACTGACAGTTCCTCTCCAGTAATAATTAAACAAGTAAAAACTGGTTGCTTTGGTTAACAGATATAAGTATGGAAAAGACAAATACATATTGCTAGGTGTGTTTGCCAAGAGAATTTAAGTTACTTGTGGTCGGATATTTCTTTCTCCAGAAATATAACAAAGGAGCTTTATCCCGTAATTATGGCCAGTGTCATCTTGCTTTGGTTAAACTGGGCTCCCTTTGTGTTGTCTTTGGTAAGGCATTATAAACTAAGCTATAAATCAAGCAGGGATCTAGAAGATGCATAAGGAATGATCCAGAGACATTTTATTTGTCAGAAAGGGTAGAAAGTGTGTGTGTTTGTGTTTGTATGTGCGCATGCCTTTGAATCAACTTATGAATTTCATAGCATTCCTTACACAAAGAAAACTTAGGAGTTTTCTGCACCTTACTTTATCCCATTGTCTTGTGGTCGTGATCCTGGTAGCGCCTTTGGTAGGAAGGGAGCATGACAGGAATGCTCCCCTCCACCAGACTAGCTCTCTGCAGAAGGGAGCATAAGGTACATGCCTCTTTCTTCCATAGTGCAGCCAGGCTCTTTCCCATGCTGCACTGGATCAGGAGGCACCTCCATCGTGCTTCTAGCCCTTCTGCATGGCAGGTAAATGTGGGAGCATTGAGCAATTGGGGGTCATTAACAGAGAAAATCTGTCAATGATTTACCCTGTGATTGCGCTGGCTGGCAATATGAGAACGATGCAACCATGACAACGTCTTGCACAAGCATTGTCACAGTCTCGCACCTCTCACATCTCCATGCCAGGATGCCATGTCCACATAGAAAGGGCCTTTGAGGTGGTTTTCTCAGTTCCTTCCTCTGAAATATAGCCTACAGCACCAGGTATTTGTTGGCAGTCTCCCATCCAAGTATCAACCAAGGCTGACCCTTCTTAGCTTCCAAGATCAACCAAGATCTGATGCCTTTTTTTCAGACCTATGGGGAAAAAAGTGCAGACATTGCAAACTGGAGCCTTTCAACAAATACCCAAATAGAAGTGGCAAATATGAGGCCAAAGGTCTGGGATATTGCACCTATGCTTTGATGTCTGAGAGTGAATCATCAGTTTATATTTTATGCTTTTTAAAAGTGTAGATAGATAGATAGATAGATAGATAGATAGATAGATAGATAGACAGATAGATATCTGAATTGTAAGATGTCTTCAGTCATTTTCAGAAAAAGACACTCCAGATGTGCAATAAATAAATTCACACAAGAAAAAGAACAGCAACAAATTTGGCAATGAGACTGTTGTACAGGGTGATAGAAAGCAGTCACTGTTGCCCTCTATTTTTAAAGGGGGTATCATGGGGAGTATTCAGAAAATTCCAGGATGTTCAGCCTAATGTTTGTTCTGGACTAATGGGTGGGAACCATCATTAAAGTTAAGAAGCTTAAGCACATAGAAGATTGTCCCCGTTTCTTCACGATATCCCCTTGCAATCCCAGCAGTGCCATTGCGAGGAAGTAAGTGCGACAGGAATGCTTCCTTCCACATCTGACCGGCTTGCTGCGGAAGGGAGCATGAGTGACATGCGTCTGCCTTCTGCAGTGCAGGTGGGCTCTTTCCCATGCTGCACTGAGGAAGGAAGCAACGCCATCATGCTTCCTGCCCTTCTGCATGGCAGATAAGTATTGCATTGCATGATCATGGGCACTTAACGGATTTAATCTGTTAAGCGAATATCCCTCAATTGCAATGCATAGGAACAGGATGGCAGTGGGACCACAACGATGTCACGCAAAACATTAATTGTGGGCCGCTGCCATCCTGTCTCCATACAGGGACTGCAACGCCAGGAGGAAATGGCCAAAGTCTTGATAAAGAACAATCAGCCCTTTGCAAGTCCTGTCTCACAGATATTTTGGAGTTTTATGAGAATGTCAACAAGTTATATGGTAAGACGGGACCCACTATTACTTAGACTTTCAAAAAGCTTTAACAGAGTTCATCACAGTAGGCTCGTCAGAAGTAATGGGTAGACTTCTTATGGACTGGTAACTTGTTAAAGAACAGGAGTTACACAAGATGAATAAGCAGTCTCACAATGGATATCCTTAATGATCTTCATTGGATGTTAGCATTATTGATTTGTAATAGCTTAAGTATCAACTTGTTGAACAATTTCATTAAAAGCTATTTAAAGATTTCTCCACTGATAAATTAAAGGAATTAACAATTATGGGCTCTGAACTGGCAGTGACTGAGCAGAAAATCAACCCTGGATAATAAAAACAAACCAGTGTGCAGTAGGGGTGAAAAAGTAATGCTGTAGAAAAAAAAAATCAAAATTATTATTATTTCTGTTTTGATGTCCAGACTTGCAGACCTATGCTTTTTTTTTTTTTTAACATGCTGGGAGAGCTAGTGAGGCACGTGTTGCTCCCCTTGGTAAACCCTATCCCGGGATCTACAACTCTGATATAAAATTAATCTAACCCACCAGAGAGGTCACCTGGATGAGCACGTAGGCAATAACGGTCGTACGATCGAACAAACCAGGTCAGGTCAGTAAACTCCCCAGTCACGTAGCCACAGGAGACCTCAAGCTGTGCTAACACACACTGGACAAAAGGACATCAACCTTTAAGGAGCCAACTTGAAGGGAGTAAAGAGTTTTCCTATAAAGTTGGGCACTGGAAGCAATAAAATCTTATCAGGCCAAATCTATCTCCAGAAACTCACACCACAGCCTCAAAGTGGTGGAAGATCCTGATACTTGGATAACACCTTGTTATCTTCCAATATCAAAGAAGGTGCTGGTGTGAAGTTGTTTTCCATTGCTGTCCCCTTTGTTCTCCCCAGGAGAGGATTTGCCCTTAAGGTAAATTTTTCCTACAGATAGTCCCTGTTTTTGGACTAGATTAGGAGAGGATGCCTCCCGGTCATACCAACTGACCGGTCCCTCCCTCCTGATAGCCATGCGATCTCCTCAGCTTCTCTTTGCTGAGTTCCATTTCTTTCGCTGCTTTCCAGACCAAGGACTTCAGGAAAAGGTGCAGTATTGCCCAAACTATGAATCCTTCAACAATCCCTCTCTTATTTCCACTCTTTATTTCTTTTAGCTCTTGGATGTGTGTGTGTTTACGTTGATGAAAGCTATTACTGGTCAATAAAGTCATTCATTGGACCTTTTTGTGTGATTTCTGACTGAGCCTGACCCCGTAAAAACTGGGTAAAAGATCTCACTAAGTTACCCTGCCTCTCGCATTGCTGTTGCTTGTGCTCCATTGAGCTTACTTTCCCCATCATTTGGAGCATATTGAGGTGTCCCTCTGGGATCCCCAGATTTTCAGGGTAACACAGGATTATCTGTTCTTTCTTTTGCCTCTGTTTTGCTGTTCATGCATGCTGAGTAAGAGATTCTGGAAGCAGCTGCCATTTACTTCACCTGTTCTACGCAGGCACATACAGCAACAGTAGGACTGGCTACAGTAGACTCCCACTCTTTCTCTGCTCAACTTTATTGCATAGTTTACTACAGAGGTGATAACACAGCCTGACACCAAATATTTATGGTTCTCCAATCCTTCTTCACCAATGATGCTGTTGCTTTAAAAATAAATAAATAATCGAATTAGATGAAATTAGATTAGGGAAAAAAAGGGATCTGAGTAGTCATAAAAAGACTTTGTAAAAAAGGGCTTCTTTCCTAGAGATTTTGTTATTCGCCTGTACTAAAAAATAGTACATCTTTTACTCCTGTGATCACTGCATGATAAAGAAGTACGTTTGTGCGATATCACCCTGTAAGACTGTAAGATTTCACAATTTCACCCATCTCTTCACATCGCTCTTAAAAATACTCCCATAGCCTTGTCTGGGTACATATCTGGCAATTCTTACAATAAGAAATGAAGGGTAGCTTATTAGAAGGGGAGTAGGAAAACATTCTGAGGTATCTTTGCAATTGGCTGTTAGAGGAAGGAAACACATGTAAAATACAGATGATGAATTCATAGTGTTTTGGTTAAACATTTTGTATTTTTAAAACATTGCTTCAGTGTGGTCAGGATTCTTAGGGTAAATATATCTGACACCAGATGTGATTTTGGATAAATGTTTTAAACATTTCCTGAAGAGGAAAAAAAAAATGACAGTTTTGCACAGGCCTTACGGGTTTCACAAAAACGTTTTCCCAGTGCTTTCATCCTTCCCAATGGACTGTGGTCAAAGGAGAAACAGGTTAGAAGAGGGTACTGACCCCTAAAATGGAAACTTTAAAATGATTTTTGAAACAGATACTAGTGTTCTGCTGCCGCCAGTAGACTAAATAATGTCTTTTGTTCCTGTTCACCATTGTATGGCACTGTCATGAGAAGAGTGGAAGAATTTAATGGAACAGGGCTCTATCCACACCATAGACATACCACCAAACATTTCACAGATGAAAATTGGTACACATGTGGCCAAGCATCATCAGGGAAAGGTCAAGGTGTCAAAAGTTATTAATGTGGGAAAACATAAAAGCTAGGAGAGGCTGCAGTAGTGTGCTTTTGCCTGAACCTACTGGGAAGGTCAAGAGCCCTCTGCCTCGATTCCTCTCTCCCCTGCTGACTTAGGCCCTTTCCACACGAGGCAAGAGAATTGCTCTGTGCTGTTACCTACCGCTTCTTCTGGGGTCTGAAGCAACACGGACCGTCCTTGAAGCCCTTCTGCAGGGCTCCTCCTTGGTCCAGGGTGAATCGGAACATTGCAAGGTCTGTAGATCCACACTGCTCCAGCTTCCAAAATGGTGGCTTCCGGTTGGTCGTAGGTCTCAACCAACCGCTGAAGCCTCCCATGCCTAAAGCCTGCCCTCCGCAGATCGCAGGCTCACATTGGTGCGAGCCTGCAAATCTGCACAAGAGAGCAGGAATGGAATGGCACGTTCCAGGAAAATAAAGACCTGTTTTTGCGGTCTTTAGAAAACATGCTGGAGGACCACTTGGGGTCGTTTTGGAGTGGACTGAGGTGTGGATCTCCGGTAAATAGTCCACTCCTAGTCCGCTCCAAGGTGCAGATTACCTCTGTGAGAGGACGCGCTGCCCCGTTCTAATTGCCTGGTGTGGAAAGGGCCTTAATTAAGTACTGTATAAAGTACCTCTGCACTCTGAACTCAGTTTGCAACAATTGAAGTAAGCTGGGAATGGGGAGGGGGCAATTAGAAGGAGGAGGAGAGAGAAACTGGGACATTTTTTGCCCCTGCCAAATCAAAAGTTGGCAGGAGGAGTAGGAAAAGATGATCTATCCACAAGAACTACTGGCAGTTTAGCCTGGTTTTTATGGCCTTGCAAGTCATGAAGCTCCCAGATATGTTTGTATCTAAATATCACATCTAGAATAAAACTGTTTTGAATTCTGGAGCTGGACCAAAAACTGAGTTTCAAAAAGCTCTGTTTAAGGCCAACGTTTCATAGCAATGAAAAGGAAAAAATATCAGGGCACATGTAAGCCACCTACAAAATTCAATAATAAATGGTACAGAAAATTGGTGTTGGTGAAGGGGACAGAGAACACAGTGGATGTAGGAAATAATACAGAGTGTCTAGAAGATATATGTGTCCATGTACAGCATACGTGTGTGTGTGGGAGAGAGAGAGAGAGAGAGTGAACAATCTCATTACGGATAGGTCATTTCCTGGTTTGTACTGAAAAGTCTATACTTCAACATCCTCAGGGAGCTGCCCCCAGATATCATTGCAGCAAAAAAAGAATTTAATGGAACTGGGATTAAATCTATTCAAACTTCACCCCACATCCCAATCCTCCCCAAAGTAGCAGTAAAGAAAAGACTTCCTGTTCCAGTGCAGTTCATCTGGGCAGAGATTGGAAAGTTTCTTTTGAAGTGGACTTCATCCCCATTACTTATTAGTAATCCATTTCCATCAGTTTCATAGTTAGGAAAAATAATTTCTTGCACTGCTTGCTGCTTTTCATTACTTTTTTTTTTCTGAGAGAGAAAGAGAGAGAGAGAGAGAAAAGAAATCCTTTGAAGTGATTAAAAAAATGGCATAAAACTCATAGATACAATCACTTGTAAGCACCTAATCCAGTGTTGCGGTGTCTTGGTTTACAGAAGATCTATGGGCAATGAAATAGGCTGGATGATGGCTGCATGATGGCAAGAGAGCAGGTGGCTAGGTCCTGGAGTGAATGAGATTGGAAATCAGCAGTTATGCTTATTATGTAACAATGAAGCAGGCAAAAAACCCAAACAAACCAATCATATTACACCTCTAGGATTGCATCCTTAACCTCTCACCCAGCAGGACTATTCCAGGTAGTAAGAAATCTTTTGAGTATAGGTGCAGAAGTCTCAGCCATACCCATAGCTACCTGCTGTGCAGAATTTACTAGGTACTTCAATGAAAAGGTTGTTTACATTCGCTCAGAACTTGACACCACATTTGGAAATGGTTTGGAGTGGGGTGCCATCAGAATGCTGATGACATTCAGTTCTATTTCAGCTAGTGCTGTGCAAGTGCTGAATCAGTGCCTGAAAGCTGTAATGGGCTGGATCTTCAATAAACTAAACTAAATCAATAAAATAAAACTAATCCCAGTAAGACTCTTTGGATTGGTGGTTCTCGAGTCCAGGAACTGGATAAACAGACTATCCTGCATGGGATTACACTCACCCTGAAAGAGTAGTTATATACTGTGGCCCCTCCACTTTTGTGAGGGTTCAGGGTGCAGAACCCTCATGAAAGTAGAAAAACTACAAATAACTCCCCCCGTGACCCCCTCCCAATCTCTTCCAGGGCTGCTCCCTGGCAATCCCTTGCCTTTGTGCACTGAGACCAGATACAAGGGAATGGGGGGAGCTTTGGAGGGGAGAAGGAAGGTGTGTGTGAGTGGCTCCTCCCATTCCCTTGCCTTTTGCCTTGGCACAAGTTCTCAGCACCAGGTCCAGAAGCAAGGGAATGGGGGGAGCTCCAGAGGTGAGAAGGGAGCCTCCCTCCATTCCCTTGCCTTTTGCCTTGGCGTGAGTACTCAGTGCCAGGGTCAGAGGCAAGGGAATGAATGGCAGGAGCTCTGAAGAGGGGAAAGAAGGCATATGCATGCCTCCTCCTATTCCCTTGCTTTTTGTCCACATGTGTTACCGCAGTTGCTAGCCCGGATTTGTGGGATATTAGATATCATTTTGATATCACTAATTTGGCCTACTATACCCCTCTGTTCTCCACGTGCTTGCGGGGGCCCCGGACAAGCTCGCATACAGGCACGGCTGCTAATCGCTGTAATATTCCACACAAATACAGGCAGGCCAGAAATAGCCGACCCGCCACTTCAGGAGACCTCAAGGCAAGCACCACATTATGTATGCACGCTACTTACAAAGAACTCCCTGCCCTGAGCAGGCAGCTTGATTAGACGAATACTCATCTGTTGAGCACTCTGCGTTTGCATACTGGCTAGTCTATTGACAATTTGGACTTAACCCAATCATGTAAAATTCTGACCTTTCGGGGGCTTTGTCTCCAGCCTGAAACTCATTGTTTTCCCCAAGTACAGATTAGCCTAGGGCCACATTTTCCCCTATAAGAACCTCTGACTTCGAGACCCTCTTTGGATCACTCCCGACTTCCATCCCGCCTTGCTGCTGCTTTGCTTGGCAAGCCTTCCCCTCAGTCCCACGTACGAACTTCTGCTGTAGACTACCTGGACTTCAGGAGAGGTGTAGTATTACCCAAACCAAAAACCCCTCTATCCCACTCCAACCTTTATTTCTAAAGTTATCTGTGTGTGTGTGTTGCATACACTTGTTTGATTGTATTTTAATAAAAACAACAATTGTTATATTCCACTTCTGTTTTCTCCTTGACTTGGCCTGACCCTGTAGACATTGGGTAAAAGATCTCACTCCGTTGCCCTGCCTCTCATATTGCTGGCTTGTGCTCTTTGCTAATTTCCCCAACTTGTATAATTTGGAGCGCACTTAGGTGTCCCTCACGGGACCTCCAGAAATCAGGGTAACACATGCTTGTCTTCCATCTCGGTGCCTGGCCAAATGCAAGGGAATGGGAAGAGGAGAAGGGGGGAGGCATGCATGTAACTCACGAATAATTAAATCTGTGAAGGTCAAACCCAAAAATGTGGAGGGAGGACTGTAGTTTGGGAATGTTCCTAAAGCCATCCTTGTCACTGTAGGCCAAAGTAGACTTTGTGTCAAGAGTACTTGGCACCAGCTTTGACTGGTGTGCTAGCTACAGCCTTTCCTGGACAGAGATAACCTAGCCACAGTAGTCCATGCACTAGTAGCCTCTTGCTTAGACTACTGTAATGAACTCTATGTGGGGCTGAGGGGCTGACCTTGAAGAACACCTGGACACTGCAGGTAGTACAGCAGCTCAACTGCTGACTGGAATATCATATAGAGGGCATGTAACCCCAGTCTTAAAAGAATAGTGCTGGCTGCCAATACATGAATTCAAGATGCTTGCGATGAAATTTAAATCCCTAAATGGCTTGAGACCTCAATATCTAAAGGAGTGCCTCTCTCTGTATATGTTTGCCTGACGATTAAGCTTTGCAGGCAGAGGCGCTGTCCTTCATGTTCCAGCAGTGAGGTCAATGAATTGGGACATGGGAGAGGACCTTCTCAACTGTAGCACCCCAACTATGGAATGTTCTTCCCCTGGAGACCCGACTGGTGCCAATACTCTTGGCAGGTGCCTAGTTAAAACTTGGCTGTTCATCAAAGCCTTTGGGCCTCATTATTTTAACCCAAAGACTAGTTTTCAAACCTTTATTTTTTTCAACTCATTATATTGTTTAATAGGTTTTTAGCTTATTTAAATTGTTTTACTTTATTTTACCCTGTTCAACCTGTTTTAATGCTATTTGTAATGTATATATAGGGCGAGGTATAAATATTTTTAATAACTAGTGGTGGTGACGACGACAACGACGAGGATGATGATGTAAAAAAAAACCCTTCATGTTAAACAAAAAATCCTTAGGTTTCACCATCTAGCTTTCATGACCATACATATAAGTTAAAAATAGTATGGCATAGATGATCCTGATTTTGGTATTCAATGAGCTATGTCACCTCTTTTAATTACAGCCATTTCCGCACTAGGCTGTTATAGCGCTATGATTCCACTTTCAACATCCTATCGAATCCTGGAGTTTGCAGTTTTGGGAGGGGCCAGCCAGCCCCTCCCAAAAGTGTAAACCCCAGGATTCCATAGGATGTTGAAAGTGGAATCATAGGACTATAACAGCCTAGTGTGGAAATGGCTTACATGGAAACATCTTTTACCCCTTTGAATTATGTGAGGATTGACTGATCTTTTTAAATATTCAAGACTTTAAAAAGTAAAATGTTTTTTTACACAAAAACCAAATAAGAGCAGAAAATGCTGTCTCTGATGCTAACTCCCCCCTTACTTCCCAGCCACAGGCCAGAAATGCATCTTGTTGCAGGAGGGCAGCACATTCCTGTTATACAGTCATATAAGTAATATATATAAAATAATCCTATCAATGTTTGCACCATGCAGTGTCACTGACTACACCATGCATTTATTTGTCTCTTTGCTTACAAAATCATTAACTCTTTTAATTTATTGCCTTTTCAACAGCAGTTTTATTATAATTTTCAAACAATGACCTGTTCCTATATTTAAGTCCATGTGTGTTTTATCTTTATCGGCTTTAATTTTTTGTAAGTTACTTTGAGTTCTAGGTCAAGAGAAAGGCAAAATTTAAATAAACAGGCTGATAGATATATGGACCATCTTTTTATAGGAAGATTTTTGGAACTGGCACTGATGCTGCCTAAAAAGAGTTTGTACTGAAATCAAGGCTGGGCAATTATATAATATAATATGTAGATATTAGTGTGCTTCAGTTAATACCATCATTATCTCCTGTTCAGTGCTTGGATATTTTTGTTCATAGGCACATCATTTGAAATCTTACAGCACCCACAGTGCATTACAGCTTTAGTAAAAATTTATATGAATGATTTCTTCAGTTTTTTTTAAAAAAAGTAATTGATTCATCTTTTTTTCTTTAAAAAAAAAAGGTAATATATCTCTTTCATCTATTGATTTTATTCAAACAAATCATAAGCTGACCATAGGACAAAAGAGCTCTCATAAGGCAGTTTGCAAAACTCATAAGCCTAAATCCAATTATTTGACCTACCTGGAAGAGACCCATTGCATATCCTCCAACATTTCATAGATGAAAACCAGGACATGTGGCCAAGTCACATCAGAGTGTGTTCAAAAAGGTTCCATCAGGCAACAAGAGGAAAAAAGTTACTATGAGGAAGAACACACAAAACTACTACTTTATGAGGAGAAACTCTGGAATTTATGTATTATGTAATATGTATTTAGACTCTACCACTCCTGTCAGCTTCCTCCTGCAGAATTAATTGAGTGTAAACTACCTTTTGCACTTTGAATTTAGTTTGGAGCAACTGAAGTATGATGAGGATGAAAAGGGAACACGGGAAGAAGAGACAGAAACCAGAACATTTTAAAAGCAACTGAGAAAGTGGAACAGCAGGGGATTAACCAGGGCTCTCCCTGACAAACAAAGTTGGTTGGAGGGTATGCCATTGAACTTACTATTGGTTTAGTGGGTCTACCCTAGATTTATTTATTTATGGAATTAGCAACTGGATTTCAGCCAAGAGTTGGAATCCTGCAGCCTTCCTGATGTTGGTCAATTGCAGTTTCCAGTATTCCTCACCATTGGCTAGGCTACCTAGGGATTATGGGAGTGGTTGACCCTTTCCCCAACACCCTCCCATCCTGCCATGGGGAGAGGAGAAGGACGGAACCATGACTACGCTTCTGCATGATGTCATTGCATTCCCATCCTTCTCCTGTCCCCAGGTGGCATGATTGTGGATTAAATCATTGACATGTTTTTCCCATCAATGACCCACAATCATGCCACCCTTCTATCTTTATTTGTCCTGTGGAAGCCCCAGAAGCACAATGGCTGTGCTTCCTGCTCCAATGTGGCCTGGGAAAGTACCCAGTTGTGTTGTGGAAGGAAGAAGCATGGCCATCGCAATTCCTTTGGCAGGGAGCCAGCCAGTGCGGAGGGGAGCACTCCTGTCATGCTCCCTTCCTGGAAGAGCCACTGCTGGGATCCCCATTGGACATTACCACAAGAAGATAAAGTGCAGAAAGGGCCATAATCTGACAGCATCTGTAGGACCACATGGTTCCCACTCCTGCATTTAGGCCATGAAACATCAGTGAAACACAACCAAACCCCAACTATTAATTCAATAACTGGTAAAAGTCAAACAACAAAATTAAAACCAAATACAAACAATAAAACTAGTGATCAACTGAAAAAAAATTCTCATGCAACTATGCAATCCATAGGAAAAGGCTACTGAGAACAAGTGTAAATTTAGGACTCCTCTAAAGAACTTCATAGATGGGGCATGAGGTATCCCTGCTAAGAATGAACTCCGAAATTATGGTGCCACCACCAGAAATGCCTCCTCCCTTTGAGCTTGGCAGTCTGATTGTTCTCAGTGTTCCCCAAGATGGCTGTACTCTAGCAGCACAGCTCCTTCATAGGTATAATTAGTGATTCAATTCTTTCCTTATAATATTGGACTGAACCTTTCTCTTTGAGACTCTATCAGAAATTGTAGGAGGATGTACTGGTTCCATTAATTGGGCTGGAGCTAAGCTCTATCATTGTCTTTAGTGACAGAGTAAAGGAGATAGGAAAAGGAAGGAGAAAGAAAAAAGCTAAGTGTATGGGGAGCAGAGGCGGGGGGAAGCTCCAGCCTAAACATTGTAGAAAGCAAAAGAAGACTTAATTAGGAAACTGGAAGGCAAAGAACAAGAACTCATCCTAAGTGAATTGGAGTGTGATGAGCATAAAGAAAACTCTTTTTACAACATGTTCTTTGACTCCCACTGAGTGCTTGTTTCTTAGACTTCCTTGCCTAATAATGTTAGCATTTAAATGGAGGAAGGAAGCTTTGATGTTAACACCTCATTGAGGTATAGAGTTCATACGTTGGCTACTCCTATTCTTTGGCTGGAAACAGTTTTCTGCATGGCTAGCTTAACAGGACAACAGAACCTGGATTTGTATGGGGATTGGAAAGGCTATCCCCACAAAGAAAAGGGCTACAAACTTCATTTATTTTAACAGAAACCTGCCTTTCATAGAAAAGAGCAAATGTCTAAGGAGTGCCTCAGACTAAACAATTAGCAGGTCCTGTTAGTAGTGTAGTGAGGTACAGAAGAAACAGGGTTTCTTTAAAGTTAACAAAAAGGATCTGTTCTTGTGATAACATGCTAAATAAGGGAGGGGGGGATACCTCTTGTCATATGATCTGTGTTAACCTTAATAGCAATAAATCTCATGTTATCACAGCTTTGGTTTGGAATCACTGTGTTCTAGCATAGCAACAGAAAGTAGATGGAGAAGGAAAGAACAGAGGTACATGTGAGGTGGCCTGTAGGGATAAACTCAGGCAAAGGTTAACTTGATCATACTAGATCTTATGGATGCCATGTGTTATGTATTTTAATTGGAATAAAAAATTGTAACAGCACCCATTTATCATGATATTCCTGGTGGGTACCAGTTTTGTATCTAACAGAAGGGACGTGTTCTCTAGTTATCTCAAACTGCCATAGAATATTAGGCTTTGGTAAGAAATCCAGAACATCTTTCTCTATTTACCTGTTAATTGAAAGATCTGGTCACTATATTTGGGAAGAGAATTTTCTCAGAGCCAGCATATGGCATGGGCATTGATAGCTGGCAGTGAATCAGCTCCAGATTTTTAACCCAGATTTTAAAGGAGTGATGCAAGGTTCTGGACTTCATTCACAAAATAGATTCATCTCCCTGAATAGCTCTATGAACCTCACTGACATGGAAGCCACTAGCCTCCACTGACAAGGGGCATATGCAAAGAAACAATGAAAAACTAATACAATACTAAGGGGATCAAACGACAGGCAAACAAAGCTCACTTCAATTATATACAGATAAATACAGCCTTTTGGATCTCATTGAAAACTTTTTGGGTTATCAAGCTCCAGAAGGGGCTGCAGCTGTTTACTGATAGAGAGCAGAGACAGATGGCAACAATTCAGATAAGGAAGATGCAGCTGATCTTGGCTCCAAGGAGAAGGGATAGGAGTTGCTTTCCATCTGGGAGCATCATCATTTATTTCCTCCTCACAAGCAAGACTAGCTCTGTCAAGGGCAACACATGTATTGTTCTGCAAGTAACTTTGCTGCATATGACAGAACAGAGTGCAGCAAGTCTTCCCTTTTGCAAACAAAAGGACATTTGTACATTGATCACTGACACTTTGGATAGGTCAATATGGGATGGAAACCCACCGAGTGACCTTGGGCAAGTCACACTCTCTCAGCATGAGAGGAATGCAAGGACAAGCCCCCTCTGAACAAAACTTGCCAAGAAAACCCCATGATAGGTTCACCTTAGTGTTGCCATAGGTTGGAAAAAACTTGAAGGCACAAAATAATAGATATCTAATTAATGTTGTGTTTGAATTTATACTAATTATACATCCAAAGATTATTTGAAAATAAATAATGATTTATTTGAAAACTGCAAGCTTCAAATGCAGTAAGCTTGTAGTAACTGACACCAGTTAGGTAGAAATGTATAGAAAGATGAGATGTGAGGAGGAGGCAAAGAAATCAGCCAACCTCTATTATATTGCTTTTGTTGAATTAACATTATGAATGTTCCAAACAGTATCTGCCATATATATTGTCTGTTTTTGTTCAATATACAGTAATTTTTGAATATTTCAGAAGATGGATAAGTTACCATATCACAACTTTCTTTCAATAAGGTAGCTTTTGGGTTACACACTAGATAGAAGGTAGTTGGAGGATTCAGTAGGATCTTTTGTATTCTGAAATGGAGAAACAGATTTTATTGCTTTGCTTTTATTGTCTCCCCGCCCCCAATGACCAAGAAGCCATTGTGGGTGTGGCCTGGTGACCCTTCTTTGGTACATATGCTTATCCTTCTTCCATACCTGCTAAAAACAATATGTAGACTATGAACTCTCACATCATCCACATCACCTGCCATTCGTCCTGCATGTTATTTTTGGAAGCATCTTCATCTGATGAAGAAACTTTGGTTTTGAAAGTTTGCACCAAGGTTTGTATGTCTTTTTGTTTCGCCTGAAAAAGATATTACTGCAAACTGGCTTTGAAATTTATTTTATAAAGTTTATTTTATGGTCAAAATAGCTACCTATGAATATATATTACTATTTTGAAAGGTTTGTTAAATGTAAATACATCATTGAGATGAACCAACTGATTTTTTAGACTTGTAGCAGACATCTCAAGATGTGTAGTGATATAGTTATTATCAACTAGTAACAATTTGGAAACCCTCCTGTTATCACTGTTTATACATTGCCTTCCTCATAGTGTAGAAAGTAATTTGAAGCAGTGCCATTTTCCTCCTTAAGTTGTTGAGAGGAGTGAATCAGAGTTTCCACAAAAAAATTCTGAAGTGTTAACAGCATGCATCGATATTACATACATATACATATATTTTTGATTTCGGAAATACATAGGTGGCAAAAATCAAGAAAACAAAAACCCAAGTTTAGCTATCATTTTCCACCATAGTATAAAATGCAAGGGACAGACATAATCACAGAGCATTTTATGACATGAAAAGCCAGTCATCCTCAAAAGTACCTACAGCACTTATATAAAAGAGGGGCTTCTTGTCTGAGGACTCAACTGTATATAACTTTATATGTAGCGTTCGGTCTAGCAAGCAAGATTTTTTACAATACAAATTGTATCAGAGGTGTAAAAGCAGGAATGAAGAGGTAGTTTAGCCCTTTTAGCCCTTGCCTCAGTGAAAAACTGTCTTCCCTAAAGCTGATATTTGCTTTGGACAGAAATGCAAGGTGCAGAGGGACGATTAACCTTAGGAACACAGAAGGGGAAGAAAGAGTTATGTTCCCCTCCATTCTCAACTTGTTAATTGGCAGTGCCCTCCTTCCAATGCTGTTTGCATGAAAGAAAGAAAGAAAGAAAGAAAGAAAGAAAGAAAGAAAGAAAGAAAGAAAGAAAGAAAGAAAGAAAGAAAGAAGCAAGCAAGCAAGCAAGAAGCCTTCAGGTTAAGCTCACAGATATATTTAACATTATGCTTACCCTGGCCATAGGCAAGTCTCATTGCCTTTTCCAGGGCGAGGGTGGATTGTCTGGCATATTATAATTGTCAAATCATTTAAAAGTGTGACTGCACTTCAATCCAGTTGACGCTTGTGGGTGGGGAAATGCTGGGAAATCTAACATAGACATATTTCATGTTGAAAGGGGGATTTTCACACACCAGAAACCTAGGGCAGAGAAGAAAGGACAAGATAACAGGGCTGATAATTTCTTAAAGGCGGGGGGGTCTAGAACCAAGTTGCAAAACAAAATGAGACAGGAGAAATGCCAGAGTGTAGATCTTAGAATATCAAAACAGAGGTGGTATTAGCATGATCACATCTATGCCCTAGTAGCATCTTAGCTTGACTGCTACAACAGTGTGGACAGGTTGCCTTCAAAGACCTCTCTAAAAGGTTAATTGATTATCCCCCTCCAAAAAAAAAAAAAATGCTTCAGCCAGGGTGCTGACCAACACAGACCATACAGAATTAATGTAACCAGATTTTAAATACCTATGTAGACTTCCAATGCAATTTGGACTATGTAGACTTCCAATGCAAATGGCATTAATCTATAATATAAAACTTAGCATGACCTCAGTTGTTACCTGCATCCATATGAACCTGCTTAGATTTAGAGAACATCTCTGTTTTGTTTTTTCCTGTGCCTGTTGAGGTTGTCCTCACTGGAGGGAAAAGAAAAAGTACACTTTCTAAGAACCTAAGATAGGAATCCTCAGCTTGGTTTGCAACATCATTGCATGAGCCTAGAGATGCTTTGAGGATATTTCTGGAAAATTATTTCCCTGTACCTTTTGTCCAGATCTCCTTGTGCAATGTTCTGGGTCCAATCAAAAGCAGTGCTGCAACAGTAAAACAAGAAAGGAACAGGACAGCACTGTTTGGCACTAGACCTTTTCTAAAACAGAGAGGATGCTCATGCGCTTATACCAGAAATTGCAGTTTGAAAGACTGTAGCCCTCTTTAGGCATTCAACAAGATATAGGTGATTCACAAAGTAGGAGTGATAGTTATGCTGCATATACCCAACAATGACTATGTCACACAGTCTTTCTGTTGTCATCTGCAGATAGAGTCCATATATCTGCAGAAGGGAGGTCTATGTGTGTCGAGACATACATTTGGAGTCCTCCATACAAACTAAAAGCATGTCTTACAGAGGTTTTAGATGCTAAGAGCTTATGTGAATTCTTTAAGAGGTTTGACTTTATTTCCTGGGAATTAAACAATGATAAAGGCTTTTTGTCAAACAACATGCTTTAATCAAGGCAACAGTGTCTATGCTTCAACTACTGTTTAATGGCCTCTAAGGTAATGATCGCTACACTGTTGGTTGCTGGCTTTTCTGTTTGTGTTTGAGTGATCACTGTTTTGTTTTTGAATAGGGGTTTTTTTTTTTTCGGTATATGTGTCTGTGTGGGTGTGTGTATGTATCATCTATCTATCTATCTATCTATCTATCTATCTATCTATCTATCTATCTATCATCTATCTATCTATCTATCTATCTATCTATCTATCTATCTATCTATCACCTATCAATCATGTCCTGCCCTGAATCCTATGTACACTTAGGCATGTTGAAACCCGTTAGTTTCAATAGGCTTAAGCATGTTGAATATTTGGGGCTCCTCTTGTTGTTTGATTGTGCTGGTTTAGTGCTCTCCTCCTGCTTTTTGTTGTTCCTGTTTGATCTGTCAGTGTCATGATTGTTTTTAATGACTGTTTTCCATTACTTGTCACCTACATGGAAGTTTTTTTCTTATAAGGCAGGGTATTAATATATCAACCAAGTAACGAACCAACCAACAAATTAACAAATAAATGAGAGGCAAAAGGGAGGAACCAAACAAGCAAGTGGATGGAACAAAGGAAAGGACTGGAAAATGCTCTTAAACATAGGAAATCTTGCTTTCCAATCCTGCTCTTAGAACCTTGTCATCTTGCAGTCTTCCACATAATTCTGACACAACTGTGGTAAGATAAAGAGATATCTCTTCTTGTACTTTATACTAAAGCTTGGTAAAGTTGCTTTCTTTAGGACTATAATTTCCAGAACTTACAGCCAGCATGGCATAGGGATTCCAAACGTTGTAGTCTAAGAAGTAGCCTTTTCTTTCTCCATCTTATACAAATAATAGGCAAGTACTGATTATCCCATTAGCTCAGCTGGCTAGTGTTGTGGTTCTTCTGGTTTAAATAAGCAAACTGGTAGTGATACAATTTTCTTTTTAGTTTCCTTTCCACTCACTTATACACTGCAGTAAGTATAAGAGCATACATCTCTCTGATGATGAGTCACTCAAGCTGGAGGGAATGATACTGGTTTCTTATCCAGCAAATATGAATTTATACAAATGAACATCCTAATGTCATTTAAGCAGTACAAAAAAATCAGCAAATGGGGTCGAAAAATGAAGTTGGGAGAACAAGCACTAAAAATCTCCTCCTGAAGAGCTGCCTTCATTTCTTTCCCCTGACCTTGGGCCTCACTTGTGAAACTTCATTTATTAGCAGCACAATTGCGAGCACTGTCCTTTAGCTTCACTCACTTTTCATTATGCCACAAGGCCTTTCTGAATTCCTGGCTGTTCTAGTGGATGTAAAATGTTTTCTTGTTCCCTGGGATACAGAAAGAGAATTAAAGTTATTTCCCCTTAGCACCTTTGTGATCACCAGGAAAAATTATCCCAGCTAATCTTGTCTCCAAACTAACCTGATTCCTCTTAGCTCATTTCCCCCGTATAGGCTTTTCTTGGAATATTTTTCACTTGAATACATTTATATCTGAGCCCGCCATGGAATATACATCCATTATCACCTGGGAATGCTATATTTGAATATTATTCATCATGTGAGACTTTGAAGTATAAAGAAGCAAAGGCAAAACCTTCTTCTATTTGTAATTTCTGTGTATATGAAGGAGACAAATAACAGGAGCTTTCAGAACTGTACATAGAACATGCCTACTTATGATAAGCCACCTGTGAAGTTTGCTTTCCCAGAGAGCAATCTTAATATAACCCTTTCCCTTCTGTTTTATTCTTGATCAAAATTCTTAGACAAATAAGTTTGGCTCATTTGAGTAGTAAAGCTATATATAGGAGTGTAAATACCATGATTTCTACCTTTGGTACAGCTAGCACAGAGAACAGAAGACAAAAGAACAGAAGAAGTGGATGTGACAGCCATCTTCAAAAATCTGAAGAGATGAAACATGGAACATGGAATGAGTTTGTTTTCTGCTATTTCAGAGAATAGGAACCAACCCAATGGATTCAAATTAGAAGAAAGTGGATTCTGGTTAAATCTTAGGAAGAATTTTCTGATTGTAATAGCTGTTTGACAATGAAATGAGCTATACTGGAACATAGTAGACTCTCCTACATTGGGGGTTCTAAACAGAGTGAGAATGGCTACCTACAAGAGGCTTTAACTGTGGATTTCTTCATTTCCAAGGGTTCAACTACATGACCCTTGAAATCCCTTCCAACTCTTTGAACATACACACTTTGTGTTGTGCTCATGAAAAGACAAAGAGAGATTCCCCTGATGTCCATTCTTGCTGGAAAAGCTGCCAAAGCACAGTTACTGAACATCACTCTGGCTTAAATTCAGTATTGCACCAAATACATGTCTGGCATCCAAATCAACTGTGATTACTGTAGTACTATTTCTTTCATTTTCTTTGTCAAGTCTTATACCACCCTTCAGTATATAAATATCCAGGTGGTTTACAAAACTTAATATCATATAAAATGTAACAAAATGTCAGCAAAATCATTTTTTAAAAAATCGCAGAAGGATAAAAGCAGCAGCAATAGGAGCATCATAAACATCATAATAGTTCCTTCAGAAGTCAAAAGCCTGGGGAAATAAAATAGCCTTAGCTTGGAGCTTGAGAAACCTACAGAAGGATGCTTTATCAGCCTCACTGGAATGAGAAGTCTCCAGGCAAAGTATTACAAAAGAGTCATCCCAGTCATCTCCCCTGAAAAAGGTTTGTTCTTTTTGTGAAGGAGAACATCATGCAAGTTCTGTGTGTGGCTCCAATCCTGGTGCTGGGCATATACTGCCAGGCCTTGCCTGTAGATATCTTTTCATTTGTTTGGTCATCTTCAAGGAGAAAGCCTATGCATTATTTGCTGCTTCCTTGTAGGCTTTAATAATGTCAGGAGGCCTGATTATGTCAGTCCCTGATCCGGTGAAAGCCAACATACAAATAGCTACTCAAATCTTGGTGTTTTCTCTCCAGCCAGCCATGCTAACTTAAAAAGCATTTAATGATGGGGCCAGAAACTCCCACTGCTAGGGCAGAGCCAGGTGGACTGTACCTGTTCAACTCACGTTGCCCTATGCACAGGAAAACCACAAAGGAGCAAAGTCAGGAATTAGTAACAAATTACTTTTTGTAATAAAGTACTGGAACAGATTTACTTTTTTGGCCAATTCACTACTTTTCAGTGGAATAAGGACATGTTGTCTGCTTGTTACTCATTACTGTGTGTGTGTGTGTGTGTGGTGATTCAGTGTGAGCAATAAAAGGGTCACATATGTGCCTACCATGTGCTTCAGCTGGAAAAGATTACTTTGTAATGTCCTTTGTGTTTTTGTCAGAATTTCCAAGGTGCAACATATAAACTGGCCACTTGGGGAAACTGAGGAGCATTCTCTTGTTTTTCCTAATGGCATGACAGGGACATGAATCGTAAGTACTTAGTAATGAGTAACAAAGTGAGTTACCTTTCTGGGCTGCAACAACATAAGCAATGGTCTCTTGAAGGATCACAGTAATGCATAAACAGTTTCTTTTTAAAAAGTGAACTTCCCAAGCTTTGTGAAGGAGACTATTGATTCATGCATTTCAGTGCCTTAGCTGCAGCCAATAATGTGGAGAGTAAAAGGTGCTCTGTGGAAAATTTACAGTAGTTTTACTCATGCATTATCAGCTAAACAGTTATGCCCACGCCATCACATCTTTCTTGTCCCATTCTCTGCTGTCCACAAAGGTGGAAGGTATGAGGAAAGATCCTGGTCTACAGATGTAGGACCCCCTTCCTGAGATGCAGAGGTTATAATCACATGAAAAATAGTACTTGACTCATACCACATTTCTCTAACTACCCATTATTAATCATAATTAATTACAAGACAAGGGAGAATTTCATGTGTCTCTCTAACAAGAGAAGGGGGAAGTTTTTATGTGGATGCCAGTGCTGAAGCCTGAACTTCCAAAACAGTAAGATATTTCTGTAGGTGCCATCTTAAAATGTACTTTGGTGTGTATTCATACACTACAAAATGTGTATCTTTGCATAAGCAGGTGCACAAAACATAAGAAGAAAATTGACTTTCGGTAAGAACATAAGAGCCATACAGTATAAGACCAAAGGCTTCTCTAGTTCAGCATTCTCTTTGCACAATGGCCAACCAGTGAGAAGCCCATAAGAAGGACATGAGGGCAAACGTGCCCTCCTGCTGCTGTTCCCAGGCACTGAGAGGCACATTACCTCCAATACTGGAGGTATTACATAGCCCTCTTGACAAGTAGCCATTGACAGCCTTATCCTCTGGGAATGTGTCTAATCCCATTTTAAAGCTGTCCTTAGTGGCAACCATATTACATCTTGGAAAAGCAAATTCTATAGTTAAACTACATGCTGTGTGAATAAATATTCGTGTGTGTGTGTGTCCTCTATCTGTAACTTTCATATATACATTTATCTGATAATTCCATTGTTGTCAGGGTGACATCCCCAAAAAAAGAATGAATAAACATCCATCAAAGTTTGCATAGATAAGATCAGCATCATGCTGATCAGAGTTTCAGGCTGGGTCACAGAATCACTGAGTCATACCTACTGCTGAGGCAATTGCCCCCATGGGGTTTATGCATTTAGCATGAAGGAAATGTAGACTACCTCTCCCTTTTCCGCCTTTTCTGTTAACCTACAGAAAGAAGGTAGATTTGGCATAAGGAAGGTTTTGGAAAATGGTGACTCTTCACATTTTGCCTAATTGCATGAAATGTTCATGCCTACTTTCCTCTTTGTTTCTGGCTGTGCAGAAGATCTGTCTCTTTTAATGGTTTATCCAAACTCTTCAATATACTCAGATGGGATATAGATGGTTAATTGAGGTCAACAAAATATGGCTTGTATTTTATTATTCCCCCTTTTTTGTTTGACATATTTCTGCATTTTATATGTATTAGGGAAGTTGGTGCTTAATTGTTGGATTAAAACAGCATTTGTAAGTTGACTGTAGTATTTATATGTTAATTTTTTTTTCACAAGACCCAGCATAGGGCAGTGGTTTCAATATTGGACTAGGATCCCTAGGGACCCCTCAAGAGAGCAGGGTTCAAATCTTGGCTCATCTAAAAAAACCTACTGGGTTTCCTTAGACGAAACTCATTCACTCAGCCTAAGCAGAAGGCAGTGGTGAACCTCCTCTGATAAGGTCACCATAAATCAAAGTCAGCTTGAAGGCACATAACCACAGTAACAAAATTTCACATTCTGACCCATTGAAGTATTATTTGACACCATTGTAGTTGTTTCAGTACAATGCTGTTAGTTGCTCTAGGCTAAAGGGAAAACCAGGGTAAAAATAAGTGGCGGTGGTGGTGGTGGTGATGACGACGACTGCAGAAAACCCCAGAAAGAAACAACAGAGAGTAAAACATAAGATACAGCAACCACCAGAAGATGTAAATATTTCACAGAAACAAAAGCCACTTGTGATAATAATTTTAAAAGGGTTTGCTTAGTGCCAAAAAAAGACAGGTGCCAAGTAGACCTCTTTGGAGAATTCTGTCTACAGCTGAAGGACTGTCACTGAGCCCCACAAGGAGCTTTACCTGTCACATTTCAGTATGTGAGGGCACTGGGAATAGGACCTGTGATAATTTTTAATACAAGGAGAAGGATAGGAGGAGGTGGAGAGAAAAGTGCATGTTGGTATTGTGATGATGTGAAATCTATTACACATTAAACAGGATAAAGATGAATTTTAAATAGTTGAGGCTTGTGGGGGTGTTCTACATCAGAAGTGGGAATTGTGTGGTTGTTTGGCATTCCACTCAGAATGTCCATCAACCCCTGTCTAAGCCCTGGCAACCCCTTCAAAAAGATATTGGCTCCAGAACACAGGGTTTTGGCCAAAATTAAAATCCCTCCTGCTTCTGAATGGATAAAAATTCCTTGGAATGCAAGGGCTTTTGGGAGTTTCATAGGAGACCCAAGTGGTGCTGTGGGATGTACCTCCCCCTTCCATTCCAGCAGATAATTTTGACAGCTTTCTGTTGTTATGTTATAAATAAAATACAAATGAAAACTTTGCCAGGTGTCCTCATTTGCTATCACAAATTTCTTCACACCCCGGACCTGGTCAGTCCTCTGCTATCAGATGCTTTAGATGCCAGATTTAAGGTACTGCCATTCTGTTGCTCTTGCACTAGGCTTTGAACCTGGGTGATGAATGCTTGGTTTATTTGACGTACTTCTTTGGCTTAGTATTTCTTTTCTGAGAGTCAGTTCTTGTTTATCATGTTGCCTATGTGTATTTCTGTTCTGAATGTAAATAATTTTGTTTGTCATTGACATAGGTTGCCACCTTTGGGCTCTTTGTAAGAATGGAAAGGTTTATAAAAGATTTTTTCCCCTCAAAGATTTCAATTAATAAGGAGACTTTGAAGATTGACTCCATGGACTATTTATTGGAGAGAGGAAAATGAAGGCATTCCTTCATGAAATCATCCTTCAGTTACCAATTTTTGAGCATTGCAGTAACCTAAGACATCAGCTGAGCCTTTAGAAATACAGTTTAGGCACCCAGAAAAGGAGCAGGCAAAGTTACGACGGGAGTACAAACATAGCAAATAAAAGAATTCCAGGTATTTATTTTAATCAGTGTCTCTGTCTCCTCAATACTAGCAGTCTGGGGACTGAAAGGAACTTTCAGTGGGGGGCAGAATTCTTATTTGGGGGCATTGCTTTCAACACCCTCCCCATACCTACACCCGGGTTGAGTCCCTGACCTCTCATCTCCAAGAAGCACTAGTTTTGTTTCTCCAAATCAGACATCTTTTTATCCTCTCATTCTCATTAAGTTATTATGGACTGCAAAATAATAGTCATATTTCATGAGCTCCGCTCATTTCCTGATGAATGTACACAATTCTACAATTTTTGTGTAGAAAAATATTAATAATGAGGGGCCAGAGAAGACAACGCTCTGCAGGGATATTACATGCAGTGGCTTTTGTGAAAAGAATTAACATGAAAGAAGGTTCAGCACTAGGCTAAAGGTCAGGTCAGATAAACTCTTTGGTTCTGATATGTTTTTGTAAAGAGGAAAGGGCTTTAGAAAACCCGTCTGTGGGAAGAAGCAGTCAAGGAGGGGGTGCTCACCAATGTCAAGGGTGTTGGCCCATGTTTTTCTTCTGGTGCAGCCTTTCATCCCCCAGCTGTCAAGCTCCATTATTTTCAAAGCAGATTGTCATTTTTTAAATATCAGCACAAGCCTATCTGGTGTGCCAATGCCTCTTTGATTAGAGAAACATCACAGTATTGACAACAGTTGAGTGGAGGGTGTTGTATTTCCTTCTGAGGGCTCAGCTTGCTGATCCTACACACAGATCAAGGAGTAGTTTTATCTGTTGGACCCACAGAGAAATAGTGTAGAGAATTTTTTCATTGGAATACCTTGCAGTTTCTTTTTTTAAATGCAGTAACCATAATATAAGTTGATGATTATATATATTTTTAGATGGCTTGCTATCAAAATATTTACATGGCCTAAGCCAATAAACTAATAATTGTCTGCATATAGTGGCTAGGCTCATTGTGAAAGTCTAGGGGTTGAAGTCTAAAAAGTAACTTTTCCAGGCTCTGGAGGACGGAAGACACAGCTCATGAGGCATTCAGGACATTTTAGACTCAGTTTTCAAGAATCTTGATAATGGTTGGTGGCTTCCATGTCAGAAGGGTGACAAACCGATTCCTCACTTTAAAAAAGCTATCCAGTGTGCTGAATCCTACTGCTGAAATAGGATTGTCACGTTGGATAACTCCTTTAAAGTTCAGACTAAAACCCAGAGTGGAGTCAGTGCTCTACTGACATGGAAACTACCAGCTGTCAATATGGTCTCCCTCTTTATATGGTGATGTGTCTCGTTATTTCACTTACTTCAAACAGGTAATAAACTATTTCTGCTGTGTTTGGAGACCCTTTGAATCCTTCTCTTTCTCTTCCAGTGTTGTGTCCTGAGAGTGCCACTGGCCGCAGGAAGTGGTATTGTTTGGCTGGCTTCTTGGTTCAGTTTCAAATAACAAATTATAAATTAATAAAAATGATACCAAAGAGAAAAGGGTCAAGGAGAGAAAAAAAAGATACCCACTCTCAGTGATATCAGGCAGAAAATATTCTGCTGCTGTTCTTTTCCTCCATTTTCTATTACTAAAATTGTATTGTTTCATCTAGTTAATAGTAGTATAATGAACAGACACATTGACAGTCATAGGCCCTTTCTGCACCGGGGTATTAAAACAATGCAGAGCGACCTCTGATGGAGGTCATCTGCACCGTGGAGTGGATTGGGGCAGACTACTTTATCGTAGTTCCGCACCTCAATCTGCTCCGAAGCGACCGGAACTGGTGGCGCTGCGTGTTTTTTAAAAACCTCTTTTCAGAGGTTTTTAAAAAGCACAGAGCGTGCAGCCCCATGCAGCTCCGTCGCCGCGCTTCAGTGCAGATTTGCAGGCGCGCACTAGTGCATGCCTGCAGATCTGCCGGGGGTGGGCTTTCGGCTGGCAAGCTTCTCCGGTTGGTGGAGAGCCTCCGCCAGCCGGAAGCTGCCATTTTGGATGCCGGAGCTGCCATTTTGGATGCTGGAGGAGTGCTGAGCAGTGAGCTCGCACTGCTCCGCGTGACAACGGACTTACCCAGCTGCCGGTAAGTGCTGTTTTAGTGCGTTTCCCCCGTTTCCCCTTCCACATGCGGAAAGGGCCATAAATGAATACATTGCTAGTTTCAAAGTTCTCGTTAACTTTGTTCAGTTGTCTGTCTCACAGAAGGATCCACATGTAATATACATACATATGTACCCACCTACCCACCCACTCTGCATTATATATCTATATCTAGCTATACCCACATATAATAAATATAAATGCACAACTCATTTGGTATGTTGAAAGTAATTGCCTTTGTTCCCCACTCCTTAAAGTTTCAACAATTTAATTTTGAAGGAATGCTTTGAATATGTTTGAATGTGATATTTAAACTATATTACATGTGTTCTGTTAGAAGTGTGTTTGTGTGTTTGTTTATCTCCTAGTAAAGTATTTCAGTTGAAATATTTTTGCTTATGGGAGGTGAGAGAATTGAGAAATAAATATGAATTAGATCATCGGCAAAATTCCTGACTATATTTTCCCAGGAATCCCACATCACTGCTCAGAAAGTGGTGTGGAGGAACAATCACTGCAAGAGATGGCTCTGGGAATAATTCTGATGGCAGTTGGTCCCACCTGGGCCACTGAAGAAAACCTCACTGACCAAACTCTTTTTTTGTGGCATCCATGACTGCTGATGAAGATCGTTCTGGGAGAGAGGAAGGCAAATGGCAGTTGCTCAAAGCCTGGCTGAGGAATATTATCTGGCACCATTAACTTGTTTTGATCTTATATAGCCTACTGTGTTATGCTGCGTGGGAAGTTGTAAAACAAATCGTAACATAAAAGTATAACTCTATATTTTAAGCTGGCATACATGCCTATGGCTACAAAAAGTCTTAATCACTACCTTATGGCTTGTAAAAGAGGCAATCTAAATCCAAATATCAAGAAGGATGATTATTTCTGCCGTCTCCTTCATACCTCTACAAATTATATATTACCTTTTTGCTGAAGATCAAAATGTTGAACTAATTAGATGATTAATTGTTCCTCCTTGCAGTGAGAAGAAGCAGTGATCAGCAGGAGTGACCTATTAAATCAAAAAACACAAAATAAATCCTCTCATGTAGTTGCTGAATATTAATAATTCCTATCAAATTTGACCTGAAAATGTGGCAGTAAGTTTTGGAAGCAGAGCATGTGTTTCAAGTGGATTTCTCCTATTTCTCAGGCAAACCTTTAGGATACCTGTTTATTTCTTTAAATTATGAACAGTTTTATTTATTTACAGAATTTATGTGCCATCTATCATGTTACCATTTCCAGTTAGTGTACAAAATAAAAATATAATTGTAAAAAATCAAATTGTACCAATGTTGGCATATATCTTATATTTGGACAGAAGGAATGGCTACTCCAGAGCAGGTGGGGTCTACAGAAAATGCTATTCTTTAATCAGAGATTAAGATATATTAGTGTAAATAGGGCTTGTTACTCCAGCTTTTGACAAGATTAATGCTAGGACCCCAATCAAGCTTACACATCCTCCAACATTTCACAGATGAAAATCAGGACACATGTAGCCAAGCATCATCAGAATGTCATCATGGTAGCAAAAGGTATTAATGACACACAACCCAGGAGAAACTGCAGCAGTTTGCTTTGGTCTGAGCCTGCTGGGAATAACAAGATTCCACCCCTTTCCCCTTCTCTCCCACCCTTATGAGTGAAATGACTGTTAACTACATTTGTATTTTTAACTCAGTTTACAGGAATTGAAGTAAGCTGAGGACAAAGAGGGAACGGTTAAACTGGGACAGTTTAAAAGCAGCTGACAAGGTGGGATGACAGTGGATTAATCAAGATTGTCCCAGCCAAATCAGGACAGTTGGTGGATGTGGCCTTAACTGTACGGAAGCAAAGCCATTACATCTTGAATTACAGATCCTGCACTGAACATGTGCCTCTCCTATAGGTCTGCCCACCAAGTGGAAATGGAATAGCCTCTGCAGACTTCCTTCCCCAGAGAGTCTTGCCTGGCGCTTAATTTATGGCCATGTGAAATTTCATTATTTTATTTTATTTTTTTATTTTTTGCCTCTCTTGTGCCTCTAAAGAATTGTCAATGTTTTTAGAACACAGAATATTTCTACTGGTTACTGGTTGTCATTGCATATACATTTGACTTTTTTATTTTTTGTATTTTCATTTTATTATGTATTTACCTATGTCAAATGTTGTATTTTAATTTTGTAAAGCACCATGTATATGGATGGCGCTATATAAATAAACGATAATAATAATAATAGAATATTTCCATTTTGAGTTTTTTTCCCCTAAGAACCTGAGAATAACTAGTTACAATAAACTATTAACTTGTAATTAATTTCCCCCCAATAATTAATGTAAATAGCATTATGACTGTAACTGCACAACAAGCATAATGGTAAGTTATTTTTGTAGTTATGGGATGTGGCCTCAATAAATAGTAGAGGGCAAATATCCCATGGCTTAACGGTCAACTTATATTCTGTTGCAGTTATTGAAATACCCACTGTATGCGAACTTAGTACATTTTGTATCACACACCAGCAATATGTAACATTCAGTTGTGCGTAAAAGTAAGTAAAAATGAATTATTTTAGTAACATGTGAAATAATAACTTTTTTTAAAAAATGTGACTGTACGAGTGATTACTTTGAGAATGTTGGAACTATAGCCAATTACTTTCAAATAAGAGCTTTCTTACCTTTGGGGTGGGACTTCATGCTGTCGTGTTTTTACTTTCTGTTTTCTCTTTTCATCTTGGTTTTGTTATGTGCTATCTACAATCATTGTTATATTGTAGTCTTTTAATTGCTGTTAATGTATTGTATACCATCCAGACAATTTTAATTATCAGGTGTTCCAAAAGTGCATGATAAAGCTTTTAAAATGGCTAAATGTATCCCTTGTTTTTGGTTATCTCACAGACAATAATACAGTAGTGTCTGAAAATAGAAAATCATTTGAGCAATTGCACCTTCTCTGTTTTGGCATGGAGCTGATGACGTTTATATTTAGGTGACGTTATATGCTATATTCTGCTGTTTCCTATTTGTTACTCCTTATGCATTTGTTTCCATGGCTAGCTGGGAGGAAGAAAGTTATTCCAATATGCTGTAAAAACTGTGATCTCTTTTGAAACTTCAGCAAAGAGCTCTGTGATAAATCTAAATGACTATAACACACTCTCCACAATAGAAGTGGTTCCCATAACCAGATTCATGTAGGAGCCATGGTTGACATCTATAGAATGGGAAGAGGGTCCCCCCCCCGCCTTTATTCATCTTACTTGGGAATCTTTAGACCAAGGAAGGTCTGAGGTAGCTGAAAGCTTGAACATCTGGCTCTTACATTCTTTCCAGAGGTAGGTGTGTGTGCGTGTGTGTGGCAGGAATGCCAAGGCCTCAGTTCCAGATACTCTCAGCATGCAGAAAAACCCTTTGGGACCCTTGCTAATGGCATAGGTTAGAGCAGTCACAAGCAGATCTGTGCTGTGCCAGGATTGCATATTGAACAGACCAACAGGGGGTTGTAACAAGCCTAAATGAATTCGGGCTGTACGAGCCATTATAACCTTTCATGAAAGCTAAGGTGAATTTATTGTCAGTGGGTGGGTCTTCTTTCCAAATTCACTATTACTTTAACACATTGTCATATCATATTTAGCACTGTTTAATTAAATACTTTGTTTTCAAAGAGAGATGCTGTTACAACAGCAGTCTATGGATTAATTAATGTTTCACTGTGGTGTTGAAATTGTTGTATTGCCAATTCAAGCGTGAGGATGGAAATCCTTACCTTTTTTTTTCCATCTCACATAGTAACTGGGACAAGTTTTTAATTTTTTTTCTGTGATGGGAACTGCAGTGAGACAGCAAGCTTTTAGGGGAGGATTGCATTTGAAGAAAATGTATTAATTTCTGTGAGCGGATTTTGCACATTTCTGCCAAACTTATCAGTATGGAAAAAGGCAAAACTGTCGGAACTAGTAAAAATAGGATCAAAGGATGGGTTCCCCCCCTCAATTTTGTGATCAGTTGGGCTTGGTATGTGGGGTGGGTGTACTTGTGTTGACAAAGGGAGGAAAAAGAAAACACTAGTTTTAATACAGAGACAGGAGTTGTATGTGAAATATAAACCATGCAAAGAAATGGAAACGGGAAAATAATTTGGCATCTTGTGCTGGAACAAGCTTTCCTGAGGGGATTGGAGAATCTTTAAGGCAGTATCTCAGTGTGCCAAGACTGCCACTCTCGACTGAATTCTCAGCCCTGGAGAGATTTCTTTACATCCTCATTAAAAACCAAGTCATAGACCCCTGAATGGAGAGTCTGAGACCTCCCCCTCATCGAAATAATCTGACAAAATTGGATCACCTTAGGAATTATTAGTCAGAAGTATAGTAAGTGATCAGAAAAATATTAAGACAGCAATTGTTGTTCAGCCCCACCTGGGAATAATAAAAGCTGCCTGCAATCTATCCAGTGCAAGTTTACCTGGCAGTAAACTATTATGAATGCATGGAGACACTTCTAAGTATATCTTGTACATCTAAGAGTCTTCATGTTTTCGGATGTTCAGCATATCTAGATGTGGGGTGAAGATGTTTCAGGACAGAATGAAAAAGGGAGACCGGCTTTTCTGGAAATCTGGAATCAGGATATAAATCCTGATATAAATCCTCAACTATTTTCTCCTTGCACGTGAGGACACATAATTATGGTAATTTCCTCCATGCTGTGGGAGAAAATGTGTATTCCTTTTCAGTATTCTCCCTATATTCAAATATCTTGAAGTGTTCAGGGGACTTACAGAGAAAAAAACTAGGAGAGTTTGCACAAAAAAGTGTCCCTGTTTTTGCACAGAAAATTGGTTTCCTATACAGGAAACAGTTTTCTGCACAGGAAACCCATTTTGTGTTGCACCTCCACAAAAACATGCTTTTATTTGCAGGATAAATCCTCTCCAACACTTTGGGATGTTTGAATACCAGAAGAAAACAGTGCAAACTTCTAATTGGTCTATTATTATTCATGACAAGGATTCCCAACTGTCGTGAAGCCATTTTTCAACCTGGAGATGAATAATTATGAATATTCTTTCCATCCCTATTACAGAAACATTTGCCCACTTTCTCTCACACTACCCTCACCCCAATTGGTAAATGACCCAAAGAAGCACTTGAAGATGATGAAAGGTTTACTTTTAATAGACGGATGCAAGTACCTGAAAACTTTGTTTCTATAGCCATTTAACATAGCAGACGTATTGTTTCAGAGAAGACATACCAGGGGCCAGGTGATAGATGGGGATTCCCCCTTCTAGAGGTGGAAAAAGTTATCTGTCCCTAGAAGAATGAGACCCATTTTGGAACACCCACTTCCAGCTTCTTTGTAAGCTACACTTCCCCCTCCACCTCATAAGCTTTGTTTCTCTGAAGCTGATAAAGAAAGAAAGAGGGTTGACCTAGAGATGGAAGCTGTGGATCCAAAGCCATGACATTCCCAAGATATGATCCTAGCTAGTGGTGGTGGTGGTGAATGTATGCCAGTTCTGAAGCTGGTGTGCACCGAATTTATTTTCACTCATTACGGTGAGAGATAAATTGTCAAAAGGAGGGAGATACCAAAAGCTTTACCTCCTTTACTTCTAGCTGGCATAAGCTTGGCAGAACTGTGGAAAAGGTAGTTCCTCCCCCTGCCCCACTTGCAATCATATTACTCTATCCACTGTTTAAAATGCCTTTGAATAGATGTGTGATCAGCTTCGTACTATCCAATAATGGATATTGTTAGTAGTACTGTTGTTTCACTGACAGGCAGCATATGCTGCCTGTAAGATAGTGGACTCCTCTACACTAAACATATATAGTGCTCTGATTCCATTTTTAACAGGCTGCATCCTGTGGAATTCTGGGGTTTGTAGTTTGGTGCGGCACTAAAGCTCCCTGTCTGAAAATGCTAAATATCCCTTCCTAAACTGTAAATCCTGGGATTCCATAGAATGTAGTAGAATCATAGCACTATAACTGTACAGTGTGAGAGGACTCCATGACTTTCACCATTGCCACATGACAAAGCTCTCCTGTGTTGTTCCGTTGTGATCCTGAATGCATCATTGCTGGGAAGTGAACGCAACAGGAATACTCCCCTCCACACCTGTCCAGCTAGCTCCCTGCAGAAGGGAGCAAGAGCAATACACGTCTGCCTTCCGCAGCACAGCTGGGCTCTTTCCCGTGCTGTGCTTGGGAAGGAAGTGCCACCATTGTGCTTCCTGCCCTTCTGCATGGTAGGCAAGTACAGCAGCATCATGCAGTTGTGGGCGCTTAGTGGATTTAATCCATTAAGTGAATATCCCGCGATTGTGAGGCATGGGGATGAGATGGCAGGGGCCTGTGATGATGTCATGCCAAAGCATTACCTGTGGACTGCTGCCATCTTGGCCCCATAGTGGGATGGTGATGCCATGTGGAAATGGTCTCTCTCAAGGGCTCATAGTGAATACGAGATTGAAACAGAATTTCAGTTCCCCAACAACAGGCTTCAACCAGCATTGCCCAATGCATCACCACTGGCTTTCTCCATATCTTAATGTTTTGTTATCCTTTAACAAAAGCAGGTCTTTCTGACAATTAAAATCTAGGGAACTGTTTTTTTCTTTTTTTCTTTTTCCTTTCTCTCTCTCTCTCTCTCTCTTTTTCCTTTGCATTACCTCTGCACCTTCTGATTATTTCAACCTGCATTTGAAAGCAATGTAGTGAATTTATATAGTTTTTTATAAAATTCTGTTATTGAAGATGTTGTTTAACGTTCAGATTGGAAGGAATCCTGAATGAAACTGCTTACTCTAGAGTAGTACTGAAAATCAAGGGAAGGCAAGAGTTACCATTTTAGAGTATGCAATTTCCAGGAATGCAGGCTTAATATTTGGGAACAGGCGGCAGGGGGAGGAGCGGGCTGCACCATTTTTTGTTTTATAGCCTTTCCTTTCTATAAAGCAACCAAGTTAAAACAACAGGATTTAATTTCCAGATTGCTGGGGCAGCTAAAGGCTAATGCAGTGTACCGGCCTCCTTTTATCTTTCCCTCTTTCACCTCACTCCTCACGTCTCTTTAGGTGTTCCACTTTGCCACTGTGCTGTTCAGCTTATTGGCTTAAAATATCATTGCAGGTGATTTATAGAACCCAATGGTTATTGTATGGCTAATGATTCATGGAACTTCATTAAATACCAAGTATGTGCCTGCTTACTGTCTGTGCACACTGCACATGAGAACTTTTGCGCTCCCCCTTTGCAAATTGCCCCCATTAAAGTTCCAGACAAAAGGTCCTCTCAGTAGCTTACATATTTTCCCACATGTGAGAGAGCAATTGGAAACTTCCTCTTGATAACTAAAAACTTTTGAATTAGAATTTATGAGAAGGGTCTTTTGGTCTCATTGCCTCGGGGTTGAAACAGATCCCAGTGTGTACAAGCGCTCCTTTGAAGCATGGAGCTGCACAGGGTAACAGTTTTGAACAGGATCAAAAAGTGTAATGTGGAGACAATGTGTGGAGGCCTGTACCCTGACACAAGAAGTCAAGTCTGTGTTTTTCCAAGGCTCAAAATGTAAACGTACATGCTGAAGGTAGTCACAAGCTGTATTTTATTTTTAATTGCAGTCAAATCTGAGATTTTTAGCAAAAAAAAAAAAAATGGCAGGAGGTATTACAATTTCCTTTTCTTTAAGGCCCTGACTTTGAAGTTATAATTGCTTTTCAGAGAGGCTGGGAAAGAACTCATTAGATATGTACTTAAAGGAAGAAAATTAAAGGTTGATGGCTCCAATTCTCTCTAAATAATCTTATGAACCTTTTCTGACAGAACACCATCTATTGTTGTTATTGTTGCTCCATTGTTAATTATTATTAATTGCTCAAAGGTTTCCTTTCAGAAGTTGTCTGAGCAACAGATTCATCAAAAAATGTTACAGTGGAATCCATATCCAGATTGAATATGATTCTGATAAATTAGAGATGTTATCAGTTTCATTTTCTCTTACATTCATTTAAAAAAAAATGACAAGAGCAGGTTGGTCAGATTTATGAAAAAAATGTAAATTTTGAAACATGCTATAAAAACTGAACCAATGAAATTCTCAACCATCTGCACTAGCCAAATTAAATAGGCGCCACTATTAAAACTTGGGTAAGACCATGTTGTACCAGTCTATCATTTAGTGATCAGAGATGAGAAGTCTGTTAAAGTAAAGAACAGCCCTAATTTATCACCATGAACATATTTTGAATACACTGAGATTCAAAGCAAGACTCTGAAGAAAGAAGCAATCAAAGCCCTTTTCTAGGTGTTCAGATCTGTCTTTTTTGCTGTATTCCACATTTTTTTAAGAAAGTTCTTTCCATCACATTTATAAAGATGCTTGTGAATTTTGGGGAGTTCTTATCAAAAAAAGTATTAAATGAAATCCATGTCCTCTTCTATCCATTCCTGTGATGGTTCTCCCTGCATCTGAGGCCATTTCTGCAGAACACTTTTATAGTGCTATTATTTCACTTTCAACATCCTGTGGAATTCTGGGGTTTGTAGTTTACTGAGGCCAAAGAGCTCTCTGGCTGAGAATTCTAAATACCCTTCCCTAAACTGCAAACCCCAGAATTCCACAGGATGTTGAAAATTGAATAATAGCACTATTACAGTGTAGGGTAGAAATGGTCTTTGTTTATCCCAGCATATTTTCTGTCCTATCCTGGTATGATCAGATATTTTTTTATACCAGCTCCCCAGTTTGGTGTATTTTAACCCAGTATAAAATCAGAAAGAACAGAAACAAAATATGAGATTTTTCAATCAATCTGGATGCACCCTGTGAAGACTTATTCTTCACTGAGAACTGGGAAGTAATGTATTTATTGTAAATTCAGGAAGTGAGACTATAAGCAAAATGTTTAAAATATTTTTATATTCCTTCATAGTTTTATTTTTTCTGAGTAGGAGATGGAAGGAACATGGACATGGGCCACACCATCCACTCCCACTTTCCTTCTCTATACTAGGTAGCTACCCTGAATCTATTATTTCTCTGTGCAAGTCTATTCTTGGGATAGTGAAAGAAAAAGATACTAGATGAAGGGGAGCAATTTCATGGGTTGGGCCAAGGATGTGACCTTAAGCACAGTAAGCTGGGAATATGTTCCACTGGCTGATCTTTTTGGGACAGAGTAAACATGAAAGGAATTGAATTACCAAGTTACCAGTTTGTCTGTCTACTAGGATTGATAGAAGTTCATCAGACTCCCACAGATGGTTCATCCTCTATTACCTTAGGCCTCTTTCTATCCTCATTACCAATAAAACTATACTGGAAGGAAGCTGCTTTCCCCATTTAAACAAAACAAGGCATTACTAAGCAGAGGCACCAAAAAAGAATCATACTGTTGACATAAAAAATGTTTGTGGTATGCAAACCAAAGTGAATGAGAGAAAATGAGTGAATGTGGGTGATAGTTTAGGATTAAACAAATTTCAAGTACTTCACATGAAGGGTTGTCATTTTCTCATACAGCAAAAAAAGTAAGTACTTACGAAGATTGAGGATCTTCTGTTGCACAATGTGAGTTATTATGGGCATTATTAGTCATGGTGGCCACATGCAACTTCTCAGTGGGCAGGATTTGATTAGTTTGTGGGATTTGCTGCCAGAAAATGTGGTAATGGAATTGATAGCTTTAAAGGGAGAAATCCATGGACTATGAGATCTATCAGTAGCTCCTGACAATCTCAGTGGCTCCTGAAAAAGGCCATGATGGCTATATTTGACCTCCAGATTCAGAGATGCTGTACCTCTGAGTTCCAACTGCTGCACTGGAATAACAAGAGAAGACTCTTGACTTTGGCCCTTTCCGCAACTCACCTTTTCTCGGTGCTGGGGTGCCTCCAGCGAGAGGCTCTCGCATCCTCGTTGCTTCAGCTCCGCAGCTGCCGGCTGCTTGCGTGAGAGCCCCACCTCTTCCTTCCGCAGTGCAGCCTGGGAGTTTCCCAGGCTGCGCTGGGGCAGAAAGCATGAGCGCTGTGGCTCCGGAGCTCCGCATGCATGGCAAGTGTGCACAGGGCTCCAGAGCGATGTGCGATCGGTTTAAAGCCAAAAATGAAAAAGTGTGTGAGCAGTGCCGGCCAGACCCTGGAGCATCGCGTGATTGTGAGTGCATTGTGTGGACTGCTCCTCACATTTGCGCAACACTCAAGGGGCCCTTTTGCATGGCCAATGCTGTGGAAAAAGGGCCTTTGTCTTGTGTGCAGTTTCTCCAGAGCTGCCTGTTTGACCACTGTGGGAAATAAGATACAGGACAAGATGGACCACTGGTTGCAATCAAGGGGATATTCTTATCGTCTTACACTGTACTGACAATGATCTACAAAAATCTGTTGTTAAATGTATGATGTATGTATATTTTTTTTTTAAATTGTCTGAAGCAATTGCTTCCCTGCTATCTACATAGGCCATATTCTAATGTTACTCACATATAAGTTACTAACAGGGTTAAAGCTGGTGCAGGGTTTTCGTTGTGTCCCTGGGATTAATTTCATTTTGTGTGTGTGCATGTGCGCGCTTGCACATATAGCAATTTAGCCTAGCACTAGCTACAAAACGTCCTTTCTGTGAGTGGGAAATTATTTAAAACCAGTGTATGATAAAGCATTTCTGGCAAGAGCATCTTGTCAGAGAATAGATTGACTAATTAATTTTCCTCTTCTTGTCTTGAGCAAGGTCCCAGTAGAGTCTGGAAGATCATCGTCATATTAGACAGCTACCTCACTGTAAATCCTGATGTTGAGAGAGTCTACTCCTGCCTACTTCACAGTCTAGATCCCACAGAATTACTTCCTGAGCTGAGAAGATGTGTTCTCCCTGGTTTTGCTGGTCTCAGGGTGTTGGCATGCAAAGAATGGAGTTTCTCTTGAAATCTTGACACTGCTTTGAAAAATATTACTGTAGATGTTCTGCCAAATGGCCATCTAAGGCACCTACTGATCTACCTTACTAAGGGTAGAACATTTTTGACAAACAAAAGTTAAGAACTTTGTTTTCACTTCTGTGTTAACTTCATGATATATTACAATAAGTATGTGTAGAAACAGACTGTGAGTGAGTATGAATGCACATAAAATCCACAAAACCCTAGTTTGTTACCTTATTGTGGTGTTGAGATAATCCTGAGCTCTCAATTGAGTGCAAGATCTGATAGGTTCTACCAAGCTAGTGAGACTCTGAGATGGTAGACACTCTGTTTACCATGCAAGAACTAGCTTACGTAAATACAGAAAGGCTCAGCATAAAAAGGTTCATCAAGTGACCAAACTGGCCACAGTCACTGCAAAAACAGTGGCAACATGAAATACTTGCAGTCGGCATTGGTGGAGAGAGCTCCTTCAAGTATGAAAACATGGATCTTCAGGGTATTCACAGTGAATGAATAGGATGTCTTGTCTTTGGCTAGGAGAGATTTTTTAAAAAACAAAAAAGACAGAAGAGAATGGAACTTTATTTCTTTGGTAAGAAGAGTTGGACTGGGAATAGGTGTAATTCTATGCAATGGCTACAACTGCACAATAAACTGTCACAAATACACTCAGTGAACTTTTTTATTATTATTTCAAGAGTATAGTGCAAAAAGATGTACTCTGAATCTATTACTGATGACATCCCAGAGTTCCTCACATTCTCACTAGCTTAAGTCAGAGCTCATTCTCTAACTTCCATACACTGGGGCTTGAAGCCAAGACCATGAGCCTGTGTATATATGTTCAGGACAGTTAATATTTATGATGTATCTTACTGGGAAAAGTAGCATAAAGCTGCGTTCCAACAGTACATTTATCCCATGACCCAGTTTTATGAATAACATGCTGAAACATGGCCTGCATGATTTAAAACTTTGTCACTCATTCTAATGGATGTAATGCCTTGTTTGGCTTTTGCAGTGCAAGCTGGGCTTTGTGCAAAAATCCAGTACATATTGGTGCAAAGTAAACAGATGGTAATACTTTTGCTAATACTGAACACACATAAAGTTATTTATCAAAGAACCACATGTAAGACCCATTGCTTTTGGCTGGATTCCCTGGGCTGTTACATCAGCTAATAAGAGTAACCATTTGAATGCATTATTGACAGCTTTTGAAAGAGCAGCTTTACTCGTGGATTGGCGGTGCCTGGGCTGGCACAAGCAGTTGCTGGGTCGCATTCTGACTGGTGTTGCTTAGCAGTCCACTTAACATTTGGTTATTCTTGAGTGCTGCTCACCAACATTGTCAACATCTTCTCAAGGGCAATATATTTGGAATGCTTTTGCATATTCCTTTCTTTCAGTGATTTATATTCTATTCTTCTGCCATAATGTGCTCTCAGAGACATAGAACCACATAAAAATTTCAACTGATTTTAACATATGATTATATTATCTCTGCAGGATAATGAGAAGAAGAATGGCAATTACATTGGAAAACAACGTTCAAGGCAGGGAAGGCCAAGATGTTTACAACATCACATATAGGTGCTGAAGGAGGTTTCTGTGGATACCATGGACTGCTGAGAAGATAAATAAATGAGTCCAAGACCAAATCAAGCATGAACACTCACTGGAAGCCAAAATGACTGAGGTGAGGCTATCATACTTTGGACATATCATGAGACAAATTGACTTATTTGAAAAGACAATAATGTAGTTAAAACAAGAATGCTTAAATGTCAATAGAAATACAACATACTCCAGTTAACAGACCTTCTGCAACAAATGGTCAACAGTCAAAGGCCTGTGTCAATAGAAAGAGAGTAGCAACAGAAAGAGAGCAGAGTGGGGGCCAACCTACCTTCTCATTGGATGGAATTCCACAGTCTGGGAGCAGCCACCAAGAAGGCTCTGTCATTTTTCTTCATCAAACAGGCTTGTGATGGTGATGGGACTGAAAGAAAACCTACCTGGAAGGTCTTAAAACTCACACAGGTTCATATTGGGAGACACAGTCTTTCAGACAGCCTGGGGCTCATTCACACTACACGATGATAGTGTAATTCCACGCTAACTGCCATGGTTCCACCTCACTGAATGCTCACATTTGCAGTTTGGTGAGGCACTAGAATGTTCTAGCTAAGAATTTTAAATGCTACTCCTTCAACTGAAAATCCCAGGATTCTACAGAATTCAGGCACGACAGTTAAACTGGAATAATAGCACTATAATCCTATAGTGAGAATGGGTCCCTGGATCCAAGCTGTATAGGGCTTTATAGGTCATAACCAGTACTTTGAGTTGTACCTAGCAGTAGCCAATGAAGCAGTTTCAATAGAGGAGATATAATCAGCCTGTAATCAGTTTCTAAATAGTTTCCAAAGGCAGTCCCATATACAGCGTGTGACAGTAATCCAAAAATAATTGATATTACATTGGTTTAACCACTGCACAATCACTTGGGCTGTTCAGGACCTTGCTTTCCTCCCAGCCTGATATTTCTTATGACTCATAGTGTAGATTAAAACAAAGTACAAATTTAAACAAATATATAATTAAAAAATAATTATAATAATTCTATCAAAAACAGCCCTAATTTAAAAAGGCATTAAAACATTTAAAACCTTATCACTAGAATAAAGTTCAGCACACACACCCATTAAAAGACTCTTCTGCAACATCCAGTTAATAGCCAAAAGCCTGTTTACACAAAAAGGTCTTTGTTCATTGGTGAAAGAAGAGCAAAGAGGAAGCTAACCAAACCTTTGGTGGGAGGGAGTTCCACAGTCTTGGAGCAGCCCCAACATTCCACAAGTGAGCTCCCTGATGCAGGCAAGCAATCTGCAACACCACACAGCACTGGAAGTGCCTGCCAAGTTTTTGCCCAAGACTGCAATCCAGTGTAAGTCCATCTTAGCTACACAAATACAAGTTTACTAAGGCAAACAGTAAAGTAGATCTTGTCCAGAGTCTGCCTTCCATGAACAGAAAGACTCCTTCCATCCTCAGAAGATGTTTGATCCTATGGAGCATTTCTAATGGCAAAATGACGGAGGAAGGCAATTTTTGCCCATTATTCTCTCCCTCTTCCATCCCCTAAACTTCTCTCCTGAGTTGTAGAACTCACTGAAACAGTGTGGGAGGTGGCACTGAAGTTGTAGAAGGTGCAAATATCTCCCCTTTCTAGACAATTTGTGTATCCTGAGCCCAGTCATGTAAGGACAGAGGGGGGCGTGGAGGCGGTTCATCCCAGGCAGCTATTAGCCCCGTCCCCTCACACTGTGGCCATGCCCCCACGCACCATAACCATGCCTCTCCATGCACTCCAAACTCCGCCACTGCCTGAGCCTAACTCTGGATCCAACTCATAGGCCCTTTCCATGCCTTACTTTGCTCTGTTGTTGTCCAAACATCATCCTGGCAGCACCTCTGCTGGGATGGGAGCCTGTCCTCAACACTCCCCTCCACACCTGACCAGCTCCCTGCAGAAGGGATTACAAGGGACATGCTCCTTCCTTCCACACTGCAGCTGGCCTTCTTCCCATGCTACAGTGGGGAAAGAAGTAGGTGATTGTGCTTCCATCCCTTCTGCATGGCCAGCTGTGAGGGAAGCCTCATGAAATCAGGGGCCATTAATGGAGTTTTTCCATCAAAGATATAGCCAGCAATCATGCCAGCTGGGGATACAAGAAAGGCAAGACCATAACTGCATCATGCGGAAGCACTATCGTGGTCCCGATCTTCTTGTGTCCCCATGCCAGGACGTTGCCATCCTGCAGAAAGGGCCATAGTTTTGAATCTATGTCTAAATTCTTCTGCAAAGGAGGGAAGTGGGTGTTGCTGCATACTGGAGCTATAATGAAAAAGTCTTAACTTGGGTCCTTGACAAGCTGGACTCTTGCATTTAGCAGCAAATATGTTTTCAAGACATTGGTTTACTCCTTTTAGGTTTTCAGAAGCAGTCACATAGAAGTTCGGTTGAGATTCTACACATCCAAGTGGTGCTGTTCCTGTTTATTCTTTGGATTTTTTTCCTTTTGTTTTGAAAGTGAAATGTGATATCTTTGGCCTCCTTCTAAACATTATGAATCTTAACATCAGAAAGGACTATGTGTCTCCCACTTTGTTAATTTGGGAATGCAATACAACTTAGCTATCTCACACACTCCAGGATTTTCACTGAGAAGGGGGAATGGCAAATACACATGGAGCTCGGTAAAAGCAAAAACTGACCATAGCATGGGGTTTGCATACAGTGGTAACATGCATACTTGCAGATTCTGCTAGCTAGACCTCCATCTCCATATCAGAACCTTTCAGACCCTAGGAGCAAAGCCAGCTACTGTGCTGGAAACCAACTTTGATTTATTCTGTAGACGCAAAACTAGTGCAGAAAATAGTGGTAGAATGGAGAAATGCTCCCTTAGTATATTGGCAACCATGTGTCATTCCATGGTGTATATTTGCCAGTTTAATACAGACCATCTAAGTCTGCTGCATCTAAGTTTGGGCAGGGAAGCTTTTGCCTTCCAGATGTTTGGAACTATAACTCCCACAGTTTTTTCCCATTGGCCATGCCAGCTGGGGCTTATGAGAGTCAAAGGCCAAAACATCTGGAGGATGAAAGTCTTCCTCCTTCTGCAATAAGCAAAACCCAACAATAAATCATGTGGTTTTGGAAACGCTGATCCAGCATGTACTAGGCCCTTAAACTTGACAATCATTCTACCTCATGGGTCCTTAGCTTGCCACATGAACCCACTGCAAGATAACTAAGGCTGAAAGATATTTCACATTAGTTCTGAGCAGACCAGAATATATCCAGTGTATTTTGGGATGGAGGGATACAATTCAGGTGATGATGCTTGGCTATAATGTCATCGTTTTGTCAGTTTAATCATTTCACACTTGCAAGGCCATTTGGCTTATTCAGCTGAATGTGTGTGTTTGTTTTCTTGTTTGTTGCGAGCCACCTGCTGATTTTTAAAGCTTTTGAACATGAGCAAAGGGCATACATATCTGGTATTTGCATGTATTTAAATCAGGTGACATGGAAATCACAGTGAAACATAGGAGGTTTAAAGAGCTGGATTCCATCTCATTGTTTTCTGGGGGAATCTAAGGCCGCAATGGGAGATGCGGAAAAGGATGCTCTTTCTTTGGCTCATTCATTCAATAATCCTGAGCTTTGTTAAATGCTGGCCTAGTAGATGTGGAACAAGGGAAGGGCAGGGAGGAGACTTTAGATTGCTGGGGGCAGAATGTCAAGACTTATGGGCTCTTCCGCTTGAATGAAGTTGAGAAAATGGATTGTTACTGAGGCTGCTCTTTTCACAGTCAGCTTCAGGGCATGGTGGACCCTCCACCACGAAAAGGAACCTTCCGTCTGGTAAATTGATGCACTGCCTCCATGACAGCTGTGAATTTGAGTTGCAAGGTCTTTGCTTCTTTTAGCTGCAGGCTTGGATCACTTCAAATTCCATGCAGCTTGAGACAGGAGCGGGGAGAGAGAGGTATTGAGAGAGAAAGAAATACTTTTAAGGCCAAAATGTGTTTCATTTAAACAAGATCCTACCAATAAGGGGCGACTACTATTAGAGTGAGATGGCCACCTAAGGTATCAATATTTTGGATGTCTTGACAAGGCAATTTTTTTTAACTGTGTTTTTACTACTAGCAAAGTACAGAGGTCAAGAGAGTGGGATTTTCTGCCTCATGATCACACTCCTATGTCTGGGTAAGGTGGATACATCCCACATCAACATCCAGTTCAAAATCAGCACAGTCAGATGGGCAAGAGTGCAGAAATTTGCAGTGAGCAATTTGCTATTTTTAAATACTGGAACATGCAAATTCTTCATGTCGATATCACTATGAAAAATATTTTTAAAAATCATATTCTCTTCGTCTCTTAACATTCCCGATTCATAATGTATATGCCCATTCTACTTAGCTTCCATGATTGTATTGTTATAGATATTATAATAGATGCACAAGGTCTGTTGCCTCTATACAGCAGCAGCAACAACTCAAACATGACAAAGTATGATATTTTTTTAAAAAAAACATTACAATTGCCACAAATATTGATATATTTCAAAATACATAATTGGAATCAAGAATGATGGAACAAAGCAGAGAAAATATGCTGTTCTTTTACACCATGCACTAGAATAGGCGGGATATTTTAGCTCTACCAGAATACATTTTATTGCAGAATCCACACAGAACTAGATCTACAAGGTAGGCATTCTGTGGCATTGTCATTTAAGTTGTTACAAATAATTTCCCCAAATTTCAGCCACTTGCCATTTCTTTCTACACCTTATAGGCTTAAATACCCTGAATGCACCAGATCCCATCTTAGCTAAGCTAAGTTAAGCAGGATCTGCCCTCCTTTGTACTTGGATATGAGACCACTTAGGAATACTAGATACTGCAGGCAATTTTTTAGAGGAAGGAACTGGAAAAATCACCTCTGAGTATTCCTTGCCTAAAAAAAAACCCTATGGAATGTATGGGGTCACCAGTAACTTGGAAGCATGTGTGCATGCACGCACACACACACACACTTTTTTCTTCCTGACAAAATGGCTTGTAAGAAGAAAAAGGTTCCAAGAAATCTATTGATTTTGGCCATTGGAGTTTTGCTTTTACTCCAATCAATGTAAAATAACTCCCATGGTGTGATAAAAAAGTTCCCATACCATTTTTCAGTTATCCATTGTGTTGGGAGGCAGAAATGACTTCGTTGTCAGCTAATCTGGGGGAAACTGGAATTTCTTCCATGGACAGGAGGACACTGGAATTCATTGAGATCAAGGAGTATCCAGCACCACATGCTTACAAAAATACATTGTTGTTGTGTGCCTTCAAGCTGTTTCCAACTAACGGTGACCCTAAGGTGAATCTATCGTGCAGTTTTCTGGGGCTGAGAGTGTGTGGCCCACTCAAGGTCACCCAGTGGGTTTCCATGGTCTAGTGAGGAACTGAATCCTGGTCTCCGGGGTTGTAGTCTAACATTCAAACCACTATACCATGCTGGTTCTCTACAAAAGTGCTATATTACTTTTATTTTAACTGAATTTTACTTTCTTTTTACCTTGTCATTTTCTGTCTCTGGACATTTGGACATGAGGCATTTATATACTGTGAAATAATTCTTGCTGGGATCAGAAAATACATTACAACTCACAGAAAGCAATTTTCATCCTAGTCAGCTTGCAAATGTAAGATCAGGAGGAAAAAAATCCTACTTCTTCCACACATTACAATATAGTTCAGATTTTAAAATTGTCATTCCCATACTTGAATCCTCACTTGTTGTTGAACTACAGCCCCTAGAAGGTCTGATTATTGTTCTTTCTGGCTAGGATTTTTTTGGAGCAGAAGTCCATCAACAGCAGGGAATCCAACTTTGGAAACCACTAGGTTGTTGTGGGTTTTCCAGGCTTTGAGGTCATGTTCTATTAGTATTTTCTCCTGACGATTTGCCTGCATCTGTGGCTGGCATCTTCAGACGATCTGCTGGCATGGAAGTGAGACAGAGTATATATACTGGTGTCGTCCCCACGTGGGAGGAAGCAATTTGTATATGTTACAGTTGGCCTGTGTGATGGCCTATTGTTAAATGGGATACCCCCCAGGGTTGTGTTGTTAGTCACAGGATATGCATAACAGTGTGTTAAGTACATTAGCAATCTATTCTATTGTTTCTTGTAGAGAACCACTACAAGGGAACCACTATTTTACATCATTAGAAAAGATAAGAGTGAACATTCCAGCCCCATCCATTTTGATGGGAAAGACTATAGCAGGTGGGAACTGTTGGGGGTTTGGGAGCCACGTTGGCCTTCCAAGATACCTGCACCCTCACCACACTCTCAAAAAAGTCTCCACATCCCCCCTACAGGCTTGGAGGTACTTTCTCTCTGTTTTTGGACCTCTCTGGGCCATTCTAAGCCGTGTTTTTCCAACAGGTTATTATTCAAAAGTCAATGTTTGGGCCACTTCCTGTTGGAAAAAAGGGTTCTTCTGGCCATAGAATGGCCAGGAGGGGGAAACAATGTGGAGTTCAATCCACATCCCAGAGGGAAAAGTTGATATCATTTGGAGATTGGTATCATTTTTTAAAAAAAGGCCCCAGGTAGCTCTGTGGGTCACAAAAACAGACCTAGGGAGCGCGTGTGGGCTGTGGCACTGTCCCCACCCCTGCCCATCCACAACATCTAATAGCATTCATCTGTCGGTACAATCAGGAAATCTGGTTGTACAGGGTCGTCAACTACATGTTCTGTTACATGGCTTAAAATCTGACTCCGTGAAAAGGGCTGTTTTGTATATTTATCCCAGTTTCTCCTCCAAAATGTCTTCTCTATCCTAAACAAAGGAAAGGTGGGGGGAGGGTAGAAGAAACAATAATAGAAAAGCAAATAGGCCATGGTAGGGTTGTAATACATTGTCAACAATATAGGGTGTGTGTGTATCTGTATTTGTATTTATATACACACACATGTATGTAAAAGTCAGTGAAAAAAAATGCAAGGGGCATAATCGATGGGGGATCATAACGAACATGATGGATCCAGGAGTCTGTCAGATATCAGATGGAATAATTTGTACTTTCTATGACTGGAGATGTGGAGAGAAAGCAGCACAATAAGGATTATGATGACAGGTTTCAATATTTTTAATATTCTGCTGCCCTAGGTTCCTAAACTGGTCTAGACAGGAAGAAAATGGGCTAGTGATGCTTAACTAAATATCTGGATGCTAAAATGTTTTTATAGCTAAATCTGCAAGTTAGGAAATGACTATGCTACCAAAATGGGAAGAGGTAAAGAACAAGATTTTTTTAAAAAATACCACTTTGCTTAGAGAGTACAGGAAAGGTCCTTTGGGCTTAGAAAGATACTGGATAATGAATGAACATGGTATTGACAGCTCTAAATAGAAGAGCCCATTTTGTAAATTAGCACGAGGAGGGGCTGTTGTCAAGTAATGCAAATGGCACCCATGTGAATAAAACAGATTAGTAATTCAGGAGAGGACATGTTGGGTCTCATTATAGAGAGGCCAGATTTGCCTGTCCCTTTCCTGCACCACTTAACTAGGCACATACATTCAAATGCTTTTTAGATTTGGGGGAGGAGGAAAAAGTTTTCCTAACAAAGAGAAATAATACATTATGCAGCAGTTGTCATGTTCAATATAATAATCTTAAAACTTCCACTTTACCTCTATTATCTGTGGGATTCAGTGCCAGAGCTGACTACACCATTTGTATTCACAATTGCAACTTTGCATAACTTAAGGTGGACATTTGAAGAAATTCCATTTGGGATCATATAAAAAAAAAAAGTGAACTCACTATGCCAAAACTCATGCTTCAGTTTTAAGACACAAAGAAGATCATAAGTGTTTTGCTATTACCACCACAGCTTCTTGAAAAGTTGGGGTTTCATTTCATTAATTTTGGATGTGTGATATCAGCTAAATTATGAAGTCCGTCAGGGGGAGGGAAGGAAGGAAGGAAGGAAGGAAGGAAGGAAGGAAGGAAGGAAGAAAAAGAAAGAAAGGAAAGAAAGAAAGAAAGAAAGAAAGAAAGAAAGAAAGAAAGAAAAAGCTTTTCAGAATTCTGAGACAGCATTCAAGGGCTTTTTGCTATTCTCAAACTATAACATTGGCTCTGATATACATTGTCTAGAGAACAGTAATAGCCATGAACAGCCATGACCAGATACAAAAAGCAAAATAAATGATGTGTCATTTTACTCAGGATGAATTGCTGCCATGGAAGCCTTCCTCCTGTGAAATTTGTTACCAGGTGAAGTGGCATTTTTCACATAACACTGCATTGCTGCTCCCAAGTCAAGTGCATGCTGCAAATAGAACACTTATGATTTACTCTCTCTATTTAATCTATAATGTACTAACCTACATCTATTCTTATTTTCCCCATTTACATCTTCAAGGCACACAGATTGCTCACACATGCCCCAGTCATGAGCAGAGCAAGCTTCAAAGAACCATTTCTAGGTTCATAGCTGAGCTGGGTTACCTGAAAGCACTGTTTGTGTGAATTATCAAACTTCAAAAATAGCAGGCTTCCCAAACAGGCACTGTCCCAGTCTAACTCTTACCTTTTATTATTGTGCCTAGATATCCGTGAGAAAATAATGTAGTAATGTATGTGTTATGTGTAGAGTTTTCCTCCCTATATATCTGCTGTGCTGCAGGTGAGATGCACAAAATCTGCAGTTACTACAGTGTAGCACATGGGTGAGGAAGGAAACAAATTGCATGTAAAATCTCACTCACACTGAGTCTGGCATCCTATTCATTACATACTCACATGTAAGTTAACCCTCCACCTGTATATGTCTATTATTGGTTTGTATTTCCTTCCTTTCACCACAGCGACCAAAGCCCCCAACCCTAGACCTGCCAAATTGCTGTTGCACTTCCATTTGTGGCTGCAGGAGAGCAGAGGAGGGATTACAGAAGCATCTGACTATGCAACCATAATTTGCAAACCACAGTTTACAGTGACCTCCAGAGGATCTCAGCAGACTCAGTGGATAATGTAATTGCTTCATGTCTATGGGGGCATATCCAGATACTTCTACAATTCTCCCTCTCTCTTCCAGGCTTGAATGGCCTGGTGGAGGGACCCTGGGGGCTCTCTAAAGAGTCAAGAAATGGCAGATGGCCAGTGGCAGAGCTTGGAGTGTGTGGAGAGGGGGCAGGGGGCAGAGCTATGGCATGAGTGGCATGACCACCGTGCGTGGGGGTGTGGCCAGGGCACACGGGGCGTGGCCACAAGCTGGAATGCCCCCAAAATATTGCTGCCCAGGATGAATCATCCCCCCCGCCCTCATGTTCCTACGTGACTGCAGATGGCTCAGTATAGCCTATTTCCATGTGCAGAACTACTATGCTATACTGAGGCATGCACGTTTGCAACTGCTATTTTCTTTCTTGTACTTAAGGCCTGGCAAATGTAATGTATGAAATGGCTCCAGCTCATGAATATTTAAATCTGTTTGCATTTCAGAAGTCCCTTGGAATAAATAGTTCTGTCACTGTTTAAAATACAAACCGGACTTTGCAGCTTACAACAGAGCCATCATATATAAAAACTGAAATATATGTTATAGAATTGTGCTGTTTTTACACTTAGTATGCATAGATGCACTCACACATGGATATGACTGTATTCCACCCCCCGCCTTTCCTTTTAACAATTCCTGTCCCCATCTGAGTTAAATACCAGAGTATCCATTTTGGCAGGCATCTAAGTTAAATCTAATCAAGCTGTGTCACAATTCTGTCCAGGCAGGTTGCTCTCTCGTTGGCCTTGGATAATTGGAAGAATGTTGGCACTTGTGCCTGGGCCATGAGAATGTGACCTGGGTTGATATATAATCTATTCCAGTGCTAGGCTGCACAAGGTCTGGAGCCTAAGTCAGGCCTAGGAACAGCATGTTAGACATCAGCAGCACTCTTTTTACCTTGAAATAGATTCCTTTGGATGCGTCATTACTCTGCTCTAGGAGAATGCTTTAATGAGACAGATATACTCACTGGAAAGAATTAAATTGTTCTCCTTTTTTTAAAAAAAGTGTTTTGCTATAGCCTAATCATTTCAATGTGTTGGAAAATACCTGGTAGAGGCAAAAGGTTATGGAAGTCAATCAAGAACTCCTCAAACCCAAATTTAGAGTGTTTTCCATGAACTTTTTGAAAATGAAAATGATTTCTTCAGTATTTGATTCTTTTTTTTTCAGTGTTCACTCCCGCCTGAAGCTTTACAATAGAAGGACTATATATCAGTTCAGCTATGAACAATTCAGAAAACTGCCGTTACCAGACATTTGCAAGTCAGTAAATAAGAAGAATTTGACTTTTTGTCAAACCATAACCAATTAATTAATCATTGTTCAATTTTTATACCTGCATATCTCGAAGGTTTAAAGGAAAATTCACAACTGAAATCAGGTATAATGCTTTAACACCAGTTTCTAAAACCACATCTAAACTAAAAAAAAAAAAAGATGCTCACTTTCTGAGTTTGTACATTTTATTGTACATAGGATTGCTATCATTATACAACAAAGCCAATTTAGTGTGTTCACTTTAAGAGATCTTGAAATGTTTGAATATGAAGTTAGGGTGATGTAAGAATTAATTAGGTGTGCTTGAATTTTAGGTTGTTACATATTAGACTAATTCACTGTGGCAAAAAAAATAATAAAAAAAAATAAGAGTCCTGAAGTAGTTGCATTGGCTGCTGTTCCACACAACGGAAAAAAGAATCAGGTTCAAACTTGCTAAGAATCACTTACTAGCCATCATCCTGCTAGGAACATACACAAGCCTAAGTCCAAAGAATAGGGTCCTTTCTGCACGAGGCAGTTAAAACAGGCCAAGGCGTCCTGGCACGGAGGTTGTCCACACCTTGGATCAGACTGGGTGCAGACTATTTAACTTAGTTCTGCACCTCAGTACGATCCAACCCACCCCCAAGTGGTCCTCCAACGTTCTAAGTAAATACCAGAAAAATCAGGTCTTTACATTTTCTGGAACGCGCCATTGCATTCCTACTTACCTGTGCAGATGTGCAGGCTTGCACCAATGTGAGCCTGCGATCAGCAGAGGGTGGGCTGTGGGCATGGCCAGCCTCAGAGGTTGGTCCACTCCCACAAAGACACTGGAAGCTGCCATTTTGAAATGGAGCAGTGCGGATCTACAGACCTCACACTGCTCCGGTTCGCACTGCACTAATTGAGGAGCCCTGCAGAAGGGCTCAAGGAACAGTGTGTGTTACTTCGGACCCAAGAAAAGCCGGTAAGTAACGGCACGGAGCAATTCACTTGCCTCCTGCGGAAAGGGCGTAGGTCTCTCTTTTTTTATTTGTTGCAGAGGTTTGTATTCTCTTTCTTCCTCTGCAATGACCCAAGCCCATAGGACTCACTTTTTAGCCACTGCAGACCTCCCCACAGCCATTCAGTGGCTGGCGGAGAGCTGGGAGACAGGATTGAAGAAGTGTCTGGCTGATGGGCAAGACACATGTAGTTTAGGAGGAGCATTTAGAATTTTCAGTCAGAAAGCTCTTTGGCCTTAGTAAACTACAAACCGCAGAATTCCTCAGGATGTTGAAAATGGAATAATAGCACTATAACAGTGTAGTGTGGAAAGGCTCTTAGTCAAAAGGTATTATTTATTTATTTTATTTTTATACCACCTTTCTCCTGGATGCAGTCTGGCTTTACATCGTACTACTGCGGAGAACAGCGGCTGCTGCATCCACAACAGCAAGTTCCTGGCCACTCCCATGCCCCTCCCTCACCCTGCCCCACCATCACTGATTGGTCTGGTTTTTTTAAAATGTTTTTTACGCAGAAAAAACTGTTTTGGTTTTTTTAAAAAACACACATACATTTTAAACACATTTCTGCGTTGCTACGTTTGTGCATAGGTGTGTATGTTTGTTGATGTATGGAAGAAAACAGTCTTAACAGTCCATTACAAGATCCACTCTCTTCCCACTGTCTGTTTAATGCATGAAGACAATAATGATGACAGCCTGTCCTTTGATGGGCAGAGAGAGATAGGGACAGAAATGACAGAAGGGACAGCCTGGGAACGCCCATAGCCTACCACTTCTGCTGTGTGAATCGATGCTATGCTTCTGCATGTAGGCGAAAACTGAAGCCGAGCTGGTTTGGAAGATTTACATCAGAGTTTTTCTGGTTTTCACATACAGCAGTTTCGTATCACAGTGAACCATTCTAGGAGCTGAAAACGTGCAGAACCACAAGAGAAACTATGATGTTAAAAAAGTTCGATGTGCAGACGTGAAGGTGAGGATTTGATGCTACTGTAATGCATTGACCTTGTGTGGAAATGGCCTTACTTTACTTGCTCCTTGAAATTAACAGGTTAAGATAGTCAGGACCAACTTAAATTCAGTGGCGTACCTAGGTCCAGCAGCACCTGCAAGTGTGGAAGTTGCACTGCTAAGTGCTGCTGCACTGCCACTGCACCGGGCTAGGGAGGATTCTGGCAGCAGTGGCAGCAGTGGGTGCAGGTTGGCAGCAGCAGGTTCTGGGGGGTGGGGGTGGGCAGAGTTGGCAGTGGGCGAGCACATGGGGGCAGTGGGCAGGTGCGGGTTGGCAGTGGTGGGTTCCGGGGGTGGCGGGCAGGTATGGGTTGGCAGTGGAGGGCTCGGGGGGACAGGGGATGGATGCAGGTTGGCATTGGTGGGCAAGTGCAGGTTGGCAGCAGTGAGCTCCAGGGGCAGTGGGTGGTGAGAGTTGGCAGCGGCGAGCACAAAGGGGGGCAGACAGGAGGGCACCCCCCCGGGTGTTGGCACCCAGGCACACACCCCAGTTGCCCCACCCTAGATCTGCTTAAATTCTTTTACTTCAGCTTAAATTAGTTATAACTAGCTTGCCCTGTTGGATTTCAATGAGTTTAAGTTACTATGTCTGGACCCAACCCAGCAACAACAACAATGTTAACCGTTTTATTTCCTATGATGTCTTTCTATAGACCATGAACTTCTTTCAACTTCTGTAAGCTGAGAAATAGCAATATGTATTCTTATAATGGCATTTGTTTGCATTGTGGGATGAAAACATGATTCTGTGTTCTCTCACAGCATACATAAGTCATTCTAACTATTCAGGAAAAAGGAAACACTGCATTGCTTTATCACTTATTCCTGCTGAGTAATTTGAAGTCACAGCATGTTTTGGACATTTCATTCACAGTCCTATATACATTGCAAGGTAATAAGGAGCCTGCTGAGGTGGGCTGGAGAAGGAATAACAATCAGATTTGTGTGTTTTGATCCCAAAGGAAGAATTACAACTTTCTCTTTGCTGGCATCATGGCACTCTCGTGGAATGTTTGATCTCTGAAGTTTTTGAAGACTTCTTACAAGACTTTCAGTTAATTCAATATGGTGTTATATAGTAGATGTTAAATATCTTGTGAATGTCGTAATTCACTATGTTTCAGTAATTTCTTTCATTTTGTCAGTAAATGGTTTTAGAATTCCTTGTTTTGAAATTTCTTCAGTTTTGTTTTCAAGCGCGCTCCTGAAGAATTTGTGTTACTTATTTTATCCTACCTTTCTCCCAATATGAGACCCAAGGCAGATTACAGCATAGATTAAGAGTATCTATAGGCCAAAATGCATTAGACTTTTTGGCTAATAGAGACCATTTTCCAGCATCATGCAAGGTATCTTCATCTTCTGTTTTGTATTTGAAGTACAGAAAGAATGCGTACATTTGCAAATGTTCACAAAAGTCTCGATGGAAAAAATGTGTATCTAGGCTTACATACAATGACCAGAGTAATTAGAGTAGACCCATTGAATCAACAGGAACTTGGGGAGATGACCCAATGTAAATACCATTGATTTGACTAAAAATTGAATTCAGGCCCAAGGGCATAAATGTCAGAAATCTACAAAAACAATGCATACATTCTGAAAAATGTTCATGAAAACACTCATGAATTTCTGGGTTGGGGAGAAAAGCTTATAATACATTGCAAACATAAACTGGAAAAATTATCTTGGTAGTAGAAGATCAAGAGCCTTGATGAGATCACACTTGATGGATTTGGCCATTCCAGTCTGTAAAATAGATATACTAGAGCCTGCAAAAGTTACTTTCTTAATCTACAGTTCCCAGAATTCCCCTACCAGTTTAGATTTCCATCTCAACCCATGAAGGCTTTCATAGTCTTTAAAAATAGTCTTGATTTTCAGTTGCTGCTCCTATTTCTGGAAGAGAACATTTTTCCTGCAAGATATTTTTTTAGAAACCTAATTTGTTAGAAAGCATGAGTTTCTGTTCCATTCCTTGGTTTTAATTGCTTTTCCTCACAGAAGATGTTGCTGGTATCTCTGATACTCTAGAAGTACACCAGATTGCTGCTTAATTTGCTGTGTATATCATCAACATATCTCTTTTTCATAGTTTGTAAGAGCCAGCATGATCAGTTCTTGATAGTGGGCACATTGTGCAAACACAGTGAAATGATCAGCAATTGGCTTATTTAATCTCTAAAGAGTTATATAGCTACAAAGAAAAAAGAAGTACAAATTTCAAAATTAGTATATATCACTGGCAGAGCTGGAAAATGTTCCTTTTTGGGGACTACGCTGCCCAGAATCCGCAGGAATCACAGTCTAAAAATGTAAGTTTTCCAAGCTCTAATCACAGGGAATGAATGTCACAGGTGCATGCTCCATGCAGTATGTGAATGGCCCTCAGTCTTTCCTCTTTTGCATCACCTCTTTTAACTGTGGAGACTGAGAAAGTACAAGTAATTTGCACTTCTGAAACTGCCCATTTAAAATAAAATGCAAATTGGCTCTTAGAATCCAACTGATTTACTGCCGCAAGAGCTGTTGTCACAATGAAAGGATATGGAACAATAAAGTACTTAGCCTCTAAGGTGCCACAGCACCTTTTGTCTTCTGGCTTCTGCTTCAGACTGCTGCTCTTCTGGAATTTGTCACCACGGTTAAGGACGACCCGGAGCTTGTTTCATGCCTGAATGATAGTTCATTTGCTCTTAATCTTTAATAACAAGGTGACCATTGTATCCCACACATCCAGAGCATCCCAATCTGAGCAAAGGTCATTTCCGCATTAAACGAAGGGTCATCATGATAAGTAGAACTCTCTGCGCCATATTTCACCACTCCTGTATTATCACCCTGATCAGGTTCTCTGCACTGTAGCACCCTTTAGTCAAGCCCAAATGCCTTTTCTTCCATCTTCTACCAGCCCATTCTAGAGATCTGAACAATAGCAGAATGGAAGCTTTGTTACAGGGTTGAGTCCTAAGAGATTAATCAGGTACATTACTGATTAACTCTGCCTGCTTTGGAATGTCAAATACTTCCTTTCTTTAATGCTACAGCATGAAGTAACAATATTTTTCTCCCTCTTAGGTGCACTCCCTCAAACAAATTTCCACTAAGGCAGCAATGGAAGACTGACACTTGTGTTTAAGTCAATATCTGGGGTTCATTTGGTATCAGGATTTTTTTATGCTTTTATTTCTTTTATAACTAAAGAAGTAGCACTGAATCTAAACAAAATCACAGATTACGTGTAAAGACATTATCAAACACCTTTTTTTAAAAAAAGTTTTACTGTTGGTATTATATCTCTATTAACAACCACCCAGGCTCTCCATCTTAGATAAGAAATAGCATTAACTTTTGGAAGTTTATAATTTTTTTCTTCTTGTTGATATGTCCTTTCAAGTCTGATTTATGGCAACCCTCTTATGGGATTTTTTTTTTTTTTTTGCAAGATTGACCTTTGGCAAGTTATATACACTCAAACTCAAGAGGGAGGCAAAGGCAAACCCCTCTGAACAAAGCTTGCCAAGATTTCATTTCCATAGACAAATATTCATAAATGAGGGAGGCTCCACTTCTTTGTGTCCTGACGAATACACTGCTCATATGTTTTACATGGCTCATTCCCAAATATTGAAAATGATTTTCAGAGCACTACTAGATCATCATTTTGTACATCAAGTCTGTGGTGTGAATGTCCTTGAGTATCAGACTAGGACAGAAAGACTTGGATTAAAAATCCCACTTGAACATGAAGCTCTCTGGGTGATCTTGGGCCAAATTTTCAGGGTAACCTAGCTCACTTAGGATTGTAGGGCTGAGATAGGATTGTGAGGCTAAACAAGAAAGATGTGGGATGGAGCATACATGCATTCACAGACAGAAAGAGCAGTTTCCCGTCAACATATCAATAGAGGGGGCAGAACTACCACGCTTATCTTCCTAATTTCTCCTCATAAAATGCTGTCTTACTCTATTATTCCTTTCTACCTAATTCCTAGGAAGCTGTTTCTGTGCTGAACTGGTGCCTGGCAGCTGTAATGGACTGGATGAAGACAAACAAGTTTGTTCTTAATTCAGAGAAGGCAGAAGTAGTCAATCAGTCAAAAGACAGATCAGGGAATATGGGTTCAGGCTGTGTTGGATGAGATTACACTTCCCCTGAAGACACAGGTCTACAGCGTGGGCGTACTCTTGGATTCAGCCCTGAGCCTGGATGTTCAATTTTCTGTGATGGCCAGGAATGCATTTGTAGTTAAAACTAGTATGTCAGCTGCCCTTGTTGTTTGGAACATCTGACTTGGCCTTGGTGACACATGCCATAATTACATCCCAAGTGGATTACTACTCCAATGCACTCTATGTGGGGCTGCCTTTCAAGAGTGTTTGGAAATACTCTCCACTGGTCTCTTTCCAGGCATAATTCAAAGCGCTGCTTTCAATCTATAAAGCTTTATATGACTCAGGCTATTTGAAAGACTGTGTCTTCCCATATGAGCCTACCCAAGCTTTAAGATCTATCTCACCACCCTCACTGGCAAGGTTGGTAGGAAAATGGGAGAAGGTCTTCTCTGTGCTTGCTCCCACATTTTGAAACTACCTCCCTAGGGAAATTAGGATGGCTCTGGCTTTGTTTTCCTTTTGGTGGCAAAGTAAGACCTTTATTTTCCAGCAAGCCTTTGAAAACTGATTTTAACCCCCCCCCCAAAAAAAAGGGAAGCCTCACGTGGGGCAGTACTGACTTTAGTCTGTTTCAAAATAAGATTTAATTCTTTAAAAGTAAGTAAGATTTAAGTCTTCAATTCTATTCTTGTTTGACATTTTTAAATCTTAATTTTGTATGTTTTCAACTATATCTGTTTCTTTGTATTCTTTGTATTTTTAAGGCACTTTGAGTCCCAGCCTGGCACAAAGCCAAGATATAAATATAAATAAAATGATGGATGATAAAATAAAAGGATGGATGGATGGATATCTTCTACTGTGTCTATTTATTTGGTCTGCTTAGTCCATGCTTGCCAACTCTGACTGGCAGCAGTTCTCCAGTGTTTCAGGCAGGAGTTTTCTTAGCCAATCTGGAGATAGGTCTATCAGCCAAAGATAAACCAGGTGAACCTGACCCTGCTTAGCTACCAAAATCAGTCATACTCTGTTGTGGTACCTCATGTGCTCACTCCATCTTAAAGCAGAACACCTGAATAGAAGAAGTTTGATATACAGTCATCCCTCCACATTTGCTAGGGTTAGGGGCTCAAGACCCCCGTGAAAGTGAAAAAAATGTGAATAACTCTAGGCTCTCCCAAACCATACTTAACACACACAAAACATATGATCACCATATTCAACCCACCATGGATTCCTTTGAGGCATCAGGGTTCCTTCACAAGGAAGAAGTGAGTGGTTGGTGGGGCTTACTGCCACCTTAACTGCTGGAACACACCCTTTTTAATAAGGACTTACAAGTCTCGTTCACAGTTTCTCAGTCTCACAAAGCTTGCAGTCCCTGTTAACAATGGCATAGGGAAGCAGCAGAGGTGACAGCAAATAATCAAATCCACAAAAGTGAAACCCGCAAATGTGGAGGGCTGACTGTAGTTAAATGTTATCTCATTGACCAAGACATTCTTAGTCTGTTTTTCTTTGATCATGAATACATCTTAAATACATGCATAAGACTTTTCACCAGTGGATCCAAATACATGGATTTATATTTTATGCTATAAACATAAAAATAAGGACCATTTTAGCAACATGTTAGGAGGGAAAGTTGAAAAGAAACAAGATCTGGCTGACTATTCAGTCTCAGATTCCATGTAAATAATCTCCCTGGCTAACTCCTACAACTAGAGCAACATTGCCTTGCCCTAAGGTGTTACTCAGAACTCTGGATTTTATCTGCTTCCTCCACAACCTTCTTTGCATTAATTGAATGCAGTTTACAAACTGTGTGTGAAGAAACACTTAGATTAGCCCCAGAACTGGCCAGCTTTAACAAAATTTGGTGGAAGAGAGCAGTCCCTTGCCTTCACAAAACTTCAAACCCACCCAGACCTTCTTCTCATCCTACCCCCAATTATTTTTGCATAATCCTGTGGAATCTAATAAACAAAAGCTTTCTGAGAAGTCAGATGGCTTTTAATTTGAGTAGGAGGTAATCAGTGAAAGAGTGTCTCCTGGAGAGAAGGTAATCTGTCTTGAGCTGGCAGTTGGAGATGGATGTGCTCAGAGGTTATCTGTAGTGTCAGTGCAGTCAGTCAGAGATGATCTGACTCTAGGCCTCCTGCCCTCAAATCTGAATCAATGGGTGTTTGTAATTACCATTCCCTCCCTAGAATGTTGATATTCCTCCATGATCGCCTCTATCTTCTGTACCACAGCCACTAGTTTAGAGTGGCTCTTCCTGTATCTTTGCATAATCATTTCATCTGGAAAGGAAAATTGCTACAGTGTGTGTCCCAGAAATTGCAAAACATAACACAAGTAGAGTAAGTGGGTGAGTGAATTATTTATTTATTTAGGGGCCCAAAGAGTATGCAAGTTTCTGAATTTCACAAGATATTTCTAACTACCTTCTGCATAAACAGGTTTGGAAACCACTGTTCTGGTCCAGTTTAGAGTGTCTGCAGCTAATATTTAAAGAAGGAAAAGCATCCACTTGCAATATTTAAATATCAATGATGCTTATGGTAGAAGTAAAGGAAACATTTTAAAGTTATAACATTTCTAATATAAACTCTAAGGAAGTAGAATATGAAGAAGAATCATAGAAGTCTGAAGGCTTCAGTCCTAAACAGAGAGCTCCCAACTGAAATCATTGGGGATTCATGGTGCCGTGTGAGGGGGGGCCTTCAAGGCCACATTCTTTAAAAAAAAAAAACCCATACCTTTTCAGAACTTTGATCAAGTTAGCTCAGTATGGTCTCCAAAGAAGGAAACCAGTTCTCCAAGGAGTCTTTCCAGTCCTACTGGAGGTTGCCAGAAATTAAACTGGAGAACTTCTTGTTTGTTTGTCCGTGTTGTCTCCGAATCCAACATTTTGGCCATTTCCGCACTAGCCTGTTATAGTGCTATTATTTGGCTTTCGACATCCTATGAAATCCTGGGGTTGGCAGTTTAGGGAGGGGCCAAGTGGATTTCATAGGACGTTGAAAGCAGAATAATAGCACTATAGCAGGCTAGTGCAGAAATGGCCTTTGTAATTGGCTTCTTTCTCTGAGTGTGCATACCTACCCACTCAGAAGTAAATCCTATTGTGCTCAAAAGAACTTACGCCCAAAGAGGTATATACAGAACCCTTTAAACTGAGGCTGCTAAGGACTGAATCTGAAACCCCGCATATGCCCAACATGGTCTCTTCCCTAAGGCTGTTTCTTGGAGAATCTCCCTTTAGTTACTTTCTTTATGTAGACAAAATAAAGACGTTTTTATTTTGACAGGCATTTGATGAGTGACTATAAAAAGCTTGTGTCACCTAAGCAATGTGCTGGATCTTACTAATTGTTGGTGCTGATATATGTGTTTGTATGTGTGCATGTTTAATGATATGTGTTTCAATCTGATTTTAACTTTTGTATCTTGTGAATCTTTAATGATATGTTGTTCTTTTTTTAAATTGTTATAAGTGGCTTTGAGTCTCAAACTGGAGAAGAGGTGGGATAAAAATAAATAGAAGTAACTACTATGGTTGGAAATGTAACAGAGGATAGCAAGATAATAATCTGATGGCATTGTTACTTATTTAAGCAACATGTTTATTGTAAATAGAAAAGCCCATATAACAGTTGTTATGGAACACGTTCCTTTCTAGTGCTAACAATATCAAAGTCATTCATTGAAGGAAACACAGGGCGTAAGTCCTTTTTAAGAAATAAACTCAATAAAAAAACAAGCTACATAAATGAGAAGTCTTCCAGATATGACCTTCCAGTTCAATGGTTGGCTATAACTGATGGGAGTTGTCATCTGGCAACATCTGAAGGAGAACAGGTTGTGTCAGCTCCAGGTATAGTCACTCAGGCTTGTGACTATATTTGTAGAATTTTCTGACTTTCTATTTACTTCTTTCTTTCCTTCCTTCTTCTTTCCTTCTTTCCAGTATAGCTGCTTTTGGGAAATGTGAATGTTCCCACCAGTGAGGCAGCGCATGCTGGGAAATATATGTTGGCCACTGTAAGGAAGGATATTTGATTTTAGAGATTTCACTTTAGGCAATGTCCTCATCTTATAATAAATACATGACCTTTAGAGATAAGGGAAAGGGCAAGAACAGGGAAGAAACATTTGGAAATCAAATTGAATTTAAGGGCAGCTTAACTGCAGGAAAGGAAGAGGGGAATCTGATCAAGAACAATGAAATTTAGCATTGATGGGATAAGCCTGAAATGCACAAAGGTACCAAATAAGCATTGTCAAAATGTTCAGTGGCATGAATGGCTGCACCAAAATTCATTCAGACCTGCTGCTCTTATCACAGATACTCATAGTGGCCTGGCTGGTGGTGTCAAAACTGAGAACTCTTCTATGTCCGACCTCACACATATGCTCTCAAAGTGTCCTTTTCAGGCAACCCAGGAGGGCAACTTGTGAACAAAATTTGGATTTCCATGTGTCATTGATTTAACATTTCTCTCTGTGCCACTCTGGCTGTTCCCTGTTCCAGTACAGCTGCTTGCAAATGCTCCCGTTGTCACCATATTCTTCAAACAACAAATAGACACCAGGTGATTAAGCTCTGCAAACAAACAGGGCTTTCCCAGCAACAAATCAACACCTCTCCGTGTCTGGTATTTGTGGAATTTGATAAGCCACCCACTTGGCCCCCTCCCCATTCTTGTTATGTCTCTCCTCAGCCTTCTTCTTCTTTTATCCTCCCCTTCACCCAGTCGCCAAAGGAAAGCATTCATAGTTAATTAATTGCTGAAATAACGCAAGGAGCTTGCTTTGGGAGGGCTGAAGCTTTATGTCTGAATTTAAAATTGCTGGAAAGCTCTTGAAGTTTAAAAAAACAAAACAAAACACCCAGAAGTGGCAAAGGAAAGGGTGAAGCAAAGGCAGGGGAGATGTGAGGGAGTGGGGAGAAAAGAAAAAGAAAGAAAGAAGGGGGGAAATTGGCATCAAACCTTTCACCAGTCTTTTTCAGATATGTGTTATTTTCCTTAAATGGAAGGAGGGGGGAAAAGGAAAGGCTGCACAATATCTGGTGCCTTTCTTTCCCCCTCACCATTTTAAAACTATGTAATGGGATCACAGTGCTGTTTTGCATCTTGCAAAATCCCTCAATGGAAGGCGCATCTGTCGATGAATTCACATGAACCTCACATACAGAAAAGGTATGTTTTGAACTTGATTACATTCATACCCCATCTTTTCTCCAAGGGCTCAATGCAACATACATGGTTTTCTTCTTTCAGCCACCTCACATTTTACCATTGCCGCCACATTGTGAAGAAAGCAAGCTAAAAAAAGGGTGATTGTTTAAAAGTCACCAGAGACTCTTTCACATTACACAGCTGAGGTAGAATCATAACTGCCATGGCTGCATCCTAAGGAATCCTGGTGCTTGTAGTTTGATGAGGAACTAGAGGAACTCTCTGGTTGAGAATTCTAAATGTATCTGTATACATATCTTTCGGTTGCTTTTCTACTTATGGTGACCCCATGAATTTCATATGGTTTGCTTAGGCAAGGAGTACTCCAAAGTGGTTTGCCATTGCCTTCCTCTGAAATATAGCATACAATATCTTGTATTCCTTGGCAATACCCCATCCAAGTACTAGCCAGATCTAAACCTGCTCAGCTTCTAAGATCAGATGGGATCTAGTACCTTATGGGTTTTTAGGAGCAACTCCATAAACATTGCCAATTTGGACTGGTGTGTAAGCTCTGTTATTGGGAGTGTTGGTGTTCTGCCTCATCAGATGATGCTTAGCAATGCTTCCAGACCTAAAGGAGCCCTTCTTGGATAAAAAAAAAAGCCAGTGTCTTTCATGCCTAAGAGAGGGGTGGCTCTGGGCATCCACTTGGCATGACAGAAGGCAGTGGCCTCAATGTACCACTCACCTTTACATTTTCTTTCTGCAGCTGGAAAATGAGTTCAAAGTGGACTGTAGGTGCTACCAACCATTGTAGCTGATGGGTTTGGAGAAATCGACCACCACCCTCTCCTCAGGATAATTCTTCTGTCAACAGCAACAGAATACAAGAAGTTCAGTGTGTATGTCTGTTTCTGTGGTTGTTGCAAAGCCAATGCTAGCATATGATCCCTAGTCACTGAGGTCGGTGGATCAATTGCTCCAATTGCATCATGGATGTTTCAGCCTGGGTTTTAGCGTGTTCCTCCATGGATTATAATGGACTTCCTCAAGTGGACTGATGGCTGTACTGTATTCAAACCTCAGGTATATAAGCCCAGTTACCACATTGCATGGGATGGGATCAGTGTGCAATGGGATACTGAAAAAGGAAATTGTAACCCCAGTCATGATAGAATATTTTTCCTTCTTGATCTCATTTTTAAAAATTGCTTATAAGTTACTATTTGCAGAGGTGAAAAAGAAAGGCTGCAAGTAGGAAAAGTCTGAGAAGAAAACTCTGTGGGAGTTTAGCCCATTTCAGGGAAAGGAGGAGCGCCTACTGGTCTCCCCCATCCTATCGGCATGTCAGCCATGCCATGCTCTACATGTACATCTGGGAAAGAGTGAAACATCTCAGTGCTCCCCAAATGCTTGCAAGCCATGAATCCCAGACAAAATGGTAGGATTGATTGATTTCCTACCTTTAACATGTGGAAAAGTCAACCATGCAGGTCTAGCCTATGCATTTGGAATGAAGCATCCGTGGGCAGTATTATTGTGTTTCATTTCCTACGTGTACATATGGATCTGGCAGTGGGAAGGGAGCAGCTCACTGGGTGAGTTCACTGGAAAAGATCTGCCCTTCATATTTTGGACTGGAACTACTCCTTTGATCCCTAACTCCTTTCTGCCAGCAGACAAATATATTTTTATTCAAATACACTGGGGTTGGGAAACCACATGGGAGGTACAGGCCAATTTTTACTCCTTCATCCCCTCTGCAGGTACTTCTTTTTTTCATCTAAAATGGCAAGCAGAAATGATAAAATGTCACTTCCAGTTACCAGTTTGACTAATATATAGATGAAAAAAGAGTTATTTGGGGAGGCAAGATTCTGGCTTAGGAGGTGTTTTCACCTGTTCTGCAGTCTTTGGGCATGGTTGGGGGCAAATATTTCACCAAAAACTAAAAATTGGGGGTTCAAGGAGCTTTGAAACACTGATGGAGGTTTGGGGAACCACAAAAGTGGGATTTAGGCCACTTTCTGTGCTTGCCCCACCCCTGAATGAGACCTTTGGTATTTCAATTAGGCTTTATCTGAAGGGTCCTATTGTTTCTGTTGTATGATTTTAACTGAGTGGTAACAATTTTTAAAATTATCAATTCTATTCATTTGAATTTTATTCTAAGTAGTAACTTTGAGTGACATTTCTTGTGGAAGGATGGAACAGAAATTGAATACACCCTGATCTTTCTTAATGACTTTTCTTCTTCCCACATGCAGCATGAATGGATACACAGTAAGGACGTGGAACCAATTTTTACCTAAAGTCAGAAAAACAGCACAATATTTGCCTGCCCTCTAGTAAGCAACAGTTCAACAGTAGTTGGAGAACAGGAAACACAAGAGCAAATATTTCATGAATGAAAGGTTACAAAAATATCTGGAGTTCAGAGTTGTTCTTTGGATACAGTGGTTGTTTTCCCTTCTGCTAGTCTGTGTCATATCAGCCTAAAGAAACCAAACCATCCCCACCCAGTCATATTGCTGCCATTGTCTGCTTCTTTATTGGTCTAGTAGTCGAAAGCATGTCTGTGGTGCCCCAGAGAAGTATGGACAATTGGACTAGTGCATCTGGCAGGGCTTTCAGTGGTGGGACCCCCGTTAAGGAATTCCTTCATCAGAGATCCAATTGTCCACCATACTTTTGTCTTTCATGTACCAGGCAAAAACATATCTATTTATAGAATATGTGGGGAAATAAGCAAGTGTCTAAGTAATGACTGACAATTATTTGTATTGCTTTTATTATATTTTAGAAGGTGCAGTGTGCCCTCTGTATATGCAGGGGTTCAATTTGAGGAATCCCTCTGAATAGTGACATTTGAATGTGTGGTTCACATTATTTTCAAAGGGGGTGATGTGCATTTGGATTCTTCAGCATGTTTGTGTGCACATTGCTGTCATTTTAAGTATAGGAACTCAATGCTTTGTGTGACCTAGAAATTGTACATGCAGAGGTTGCAGGTAAAGAAGGCCCACTGTATTTGTTATTTGTACTTTTCAGGGTTTTCTGATTTTATGTATGCATAATTCATTACTATAAATTTCTGATTATTAGATACTTGAAATTTGTGATTTTTAACTATGTACTTTTAGGCAGAACTGCAAGGTTCCTTGAGGTCTTGTGAGGTAGAAAAGGGTACAAAGTGAAATAACAACAATGAAAATCATAATAACACAGCTTCTGAGGGTTGGAGAACACTGTATGCTTGTGAAAGGGATGTTACCAAAACTGACCTCCCCCATGTTGTGCAAACCTTGTCTTGTTCAGGAAGCAATGAACACTAAACACTAAAAGATTCCATTGACTTGTGAGATTCCATGCATTTGTCCCATGTTTCTGACTGCTCCCGGGATCTGCAGAAATTCCCATCTCTCCTTGCCCTGTCTCTCAGTGGGAGGGAGGATCTCTTTTTGGCTATCATGGGTTGCAACCACTCACAGATCTGTTCTATATGTGCTCCCTCCTTCTCCTCTTCCTCCCCCTCTTTGCAGCTGTTTACATGGAATACCACATGTTGTGCAAAGGAGTGCTCTAATTTATGATGCAAGTGTGTGAGACAAAAATGTTTCCTTTCTCTGTATGTGTTCTGAATCTACTGTTAATCAATTGATATATTTTATTTGAGCATTTTTATCTGGCCTTGGAGGGGGGTGGTGCCTCATTCTTTGGAGGTTTTTAAACAGTGGCTGGATGGCCATCTGTTAGGAGTGTTGTGACTATGTATTCTTGCATGGCAGGGGGTTGGGCTTGATGGCCCTTGTGGTCTCTTCCAATTCTACGATTCTATAATTCTATGATTATCCCACTCCTCAGCTAAAAAAGTCTCCTGCATTAGCATAATATCACTAGATCAGAGTGCGGTTTCTTGTAGGGGGGTTCATATGTTCTTGATTGTTTCAACCCACCATCACGCTTTCTCTCCCATTTAGATATCTTATTTCTATGCCACTTTTTTAAAAAAAGATTCATTTTTATTTTATTCATGTTTCCTAGCCTAGCTCTCCAACACACGGCTCCACTTTTGTTGCTACAACACTGCTCTTCTCATCTTGCCTACAATTTGCCATTTATGGGATAGCAGCAGGGTGGCCCCTAGGCATCATCCTCCAGCAACAATAACAAAAGCATTATCATGAAAAGGGGGGGGCAATGTTTTCCTTATATCTGCATGTGCTAATTTATAATTATGGATACAAGTGTAGAATAGCTTTAATTTAAAGAGTGAGAACAATGCATCTCACCACAGTGGACTGTCACTGGGTAAGTTGCATACCCACTCAAATTGCCACCCAGGGTTTTACTGTTGATGCTCTGTTCCTCAGCAGACCAGCTGGGTTGGAAGGAAGAGAAGAAAGAGAAGGTATGACAGAAAGAGAGAAACAGAAAAGGTAACAGAATGAAGGAGGGTAGGGGAGAGAGAAAGAAAAGTACTGACATATAAGAGGGAGAGAATGAGCAGGGGTGTCAGAGATAGAAGAAGAGAACAAAGAGAGGAGGCAGGAAGACAGAAATGGTATCAGAAAGAGACTGCTTCTCCAGATTGGCTAAATGTGCTGGGAGGTTGCTGTAGTTTGTTTGTTTGTTTTAAAAAATCTAAGCAACATTTCTGTCTTCCCAGACTATTCACTGGGACTTCCCAGCACTAGCTGCAACATTCAGTTCCCATCTTCTAGTGGGTTTCTTCTTCATTCTGAAACATATTGGAGTAAAAATGGTATCCTTCTCTTCTCTGCCTTAACTTTTTTTAAAAATTATACTGTAACACATCAGTGAAGTGGCACAATTGCACTGTGACTGTTTTTAAAAGAAACTAAAAAGTGAGGCGGGGGGAGAAAGAGAAATTGTCCTTCAAATCATATAACCATCTCAGCAAACCATGCCCCCATTTTTCAAGAATGTAGAGGCGTCCTGCCATAGATTCAACAAATCATTACAAACAGCACCCAAAAGAATGGAACTAGTGGGTGGAAAAGTAACAACTGGCAAAGCCCAGCAAAACTCAGGGGCCCTTTCTGCACCTTACCTTCTTCTGGCACTGGGGTGCGAGGATTGCACGAGCAGCCTCTGGCGAGAGGTTCTTGCATCCCTGCTGCTTCAGCTCTGCACGAACTGCCTGCTTGCATGAGAGCCCCGCTTTTTCCTTCCGCAGTGCAGCCTGGGAGTTTCCCAGGCTGCACTGGGGCAGGAAGCACGACCGGTGCAGCTCCGGAGGCTCCGCATGCCAGGTAAGTGCGCATGGGGCCCAGGAGCAATGTGCGATTGCGCACTATTTCGGCTTCTAGCCAAAAATGAAAAGGTGCACGATCAGTGACTGCCGGCCCCTGGAGCATCGCACGATTGTGAGTGCATCGTGCAGGTCACTCCTCACAATCATGTGACGCTCCAGGCACTCTTTCACATGGAAAATGCCATGCAGAAAGTGCCAGGGAGTTGTATTAAGAGAAGTCACAGTTCTTTAAACCAGTCTGGAAGAATCTAGGAAAAGAAAGAGGGATTGAGAAAGAGGTTTTTGTCCATTTTCCTGGAGATGCTACAAACCAGATTATGATGCTGAAATACTAGCAACTAACCCAGTGAAGGTTGGCCCCTTTTGAGTATCAACATCCTTTCTCCTAAGGGCTGTGGGAAACAGATACGAAATAGAGATTAAAAAAAAGCAAGAGCAGGCAGTAAGAGAAAGCATAAGCTGGCTATTAATACTGCAAGTGAAATCAAGTATGGAGAGTTAAGGATGGTAAAGTAAAGTGTTGAACATTCTAAGTACATATGAAATGGATCAACGTCAGCCAACTCTAGTTATTTCTGTATTCCTTTGTTTTGTTCCCCAGTCCTGCTCTCTACCCCATATCTAGAAAAGTCATCTACCCAGCAGCTTTTTGCATGATAAATCTAGATTCACAATGGTAAATGGGATGGAAAGATAGCACATGAGAGTCCCTCAGCAAAGAATGGTTTATTACCCTCCCACATTGGCTTTGCATGTGTGTGTGTCTGTGTACATGCCTTCAAGTCACCTGTTGACTTATGGTGACCCACAAATTCCATAGGATTTTTTTTAGACAAGAAATACTCAAAGGTGGTTTTCCCACTTCCTCTGAAATACAGACTACAGCACCTGGTAATCATTAGTGGTCTCCCATCCAAATATTAACCAGAGCTGACACTGCTTAGTTTTGCTTAGCTCAGAAGGGATCAGGTACCTTTGGGGTATTTTTAGGTGGTGGCTTTGTACAGCTGATGTTAAAAACTAACCTTATTCTGTGGTTTGCAGAGGTATTGCAGTACATGTGTGTGTTCCTGATTTGAAGTGGCAGACAGATTAGTGGTCAAGGTGCTGAAACCCAAGAGATGTTGGGAGCTAGAATCATATATACACAATTCTGCTGTCCCACTATATAGCTCTGTCAGTGGCAGCAGGTGGCTTCTGTGTTGGTAGGGGACAATGAATCCATTCCAGCTTTTATTTCAGACTTTTAAGGAGTTCCCAAGGTGGTAGATTATACTGGGGAGAGGGTTCAGCATGTGAGTTGGCTCACTCAAAGATACCTCTAAAACCCAGAAGGAATTCACTGACTGGATGGCATCAAAGCCACTAGCTTCAATTGAACTCTGTTGCACACTGGCAAATAGCTGGTGTTCAATTAATGTTCTGCATAGTTCCTTGTAGTGGGGAAAACTAAAAAGTAACTTTAAAGTAACTCTTTCTAAAATTCGGCTCCTCATTCACAAGCTTGGTAGTCACCTATCCAACAGGATTGTTCTGTGAGGGAACATATAATAAAATAATAATAAAATACATAAAATAAAATAATAAATTAGTAAGAAAAATTATAAATTAGTAAGAGAAATTATAAAACATTGAGACAGTGAACAAACTGAAACCTAACATTGAAATCAGACAAGACAAAGGTACTCCTGGTCAGTCATAACACAGATCAAGGTACAGAGCTTCACCCTATGCTGGGTGGGCTTACATTTCCCCTGCAGTCTCAGCTTTGCAGCTTGGGTGTACTCCTGGACTCAGATCAGAGCCTACATTTACAGTTTTTTACTGGTTTTTACTGGTGGCCAGGAGTGCATTTGCACAATTAAAACCAGCTGTGCTCTTTCCTTAAGACATAAGATTCGGCTATAGTGACCCATGTCTTGATTATATACCGTTTGGATTACTGTAACATACTCTTCATAGGGCTGCCTTTGGAAACTGTTCAGAAACTTCAGTGGGTTCAAACTGCTACAGCCAGGCTGCTGACCGGTGTTGGTTATGGAGTTCATGTGACTTCCCTGTTGATACAGCTTCACTGGATACCAGTTTTGGGGTTCAGTGTCACCAACACATTGACAATCAACTTTTTCTCTTCTTCCCACCTAACTCCAAAGAAGCTGTTTCTTTATTATATGCTATAGCCTGGCTGTTGACTAGGACTGACTAGGATCTAGTTACAAGGTTCATGTAACTCTTCTGTTGAACCAGCTTCACTGGTAACCATTCCATGTATGGGCAGAATTCAAAGTGGTAGTTATGACCTTTTAAAGCCCTGCATAGCTTGGGACTCTAGACTTTCCAAGAGACTATTTGGCCCTTTTCGCACTGAGGCTTCTAGCGCAAGCGGGGGAGGCCGGCAAGCGCAAGAAGGCTCGTCCGGGAGGCTGCCGCTTCCCCCTCCTTCCTTCCGCAGGCGAAGGAACGAGCGGGGAAGCGGCACCAAAGGAGGCTTGCCGCGCAAGCCGCCCTCCCCCCCGTGAGAAGCGGGAGACCTCGCGCCGGATTCCCCCCCGCGCGCGCGCGAAGCGGGCGGCGTCGTGTCCCCCCCGCGCGCGCGAAGCGGGCGTCGCATCCGTCGCGCAAGCTCCCCACCCTGCTCCTTCCTTCCGCAGGGGCGGAGGGAAGGAAGCGCGACCCGGCCGGCTCCCGGAGGCTCCGCACGAAAGATAAGTGCGGGTGGGCGCTGGGAGCGTTGCGCGAGCGCGGGGTGATTTTCGCTTGGACGCAAAAATCAAAAAACCCGCGCTCGCGCTGCTTCAGCCCCGTGAGCCGGGCGGAAGTGGGAGTGCGTCATGCGGAGCGACACTCCCACTCCCGCGAGGCTCACGGGGCTGTCGCGCGAGCAAAGGCCCGTGCGAAAAGGGCCTTTGTCTCTATATGAGCCAGTCTGGGTTTTAAGGTGTCCAAGGGAGGGATTTCGTGCAGTCCCACCACCATCACACACTTTTTGGTAAGGACAGAAGACAGCTTTCTCAGAGGTTCAGGCTGTGGAACTCCTCTCCTCTAGAAGTCTGTTGGACTCTTTCTTGCTCTCTTTCTGCCAGGAAGCAAAGACCTTTCTATTTAGATACGCATTTGGTTTTTAATCACATGGCAGAAGGGGAGTTGTGTGGTGTGTTTCTGCCTTGTTATCTTTTCAATTGTCTTTTAAATATGTTTCAAACTGCTTTTAACTTTGTGCTTTTTAATAGAATTGGTATTTAATTGGCTTTTAACATTTGTAAAATAAGATTTTAGCTGAACTCTTATTTTAAATTTTTGTAAGTTGCTTTGAGTCCCATGCTTGGAGAAAACAAGTATATTTTGAACAAATCAATTATAAATAACATTTAGCAAAATTAAAATACAGACTTTCAATAGTGGAATCCTATATATGCATACCCGGAAAGCAAGTAATCTCTTAAGCAAGTTCAGTGAGGCTTACTTTAAGATAAGTAGATATAGGATTGCAACTTAAACGTTTAGAAGAAGTGGCAATGGTACCTCCGTCTCCTGTTTTATGTCTACATTATAATTGCTTCTGCAGTTGGCCCTCCACATTTGTGGGTTTGAGTTTCACAGATTTGTTGTTGTTGTAGTAATTTTATTCTATATAGCCAATGGCCTTTACAACATCACAGATTTGATTATTTGCAAGTTTCTTCAACCCCTGCCCCCGCCCCCACACCTCAAGCAATTCTTTTCCAGAGGAACCTTTCCTCTTGGTGGCTCTGATCAGGCCATACAGCCTCTTAAAAAAAAACACCTCTGCTCTTCCTCCACTTTCTCTACCAGCCAGTGCCTGGCCAGCTAAGGATGAATCACACCCCAATTTCTCAGTACCACAAACCCCCTCCCGATGCCCCTGCCACCCAAAGAAGGAGATGAGTGAGAGAGAGGAAGTATAGGATCAACATGCCAACCCACCCACTTTTCCTCTCCTTTTCCTGCCTAGTTGGATTCTGGGTGTCTATTCTCCCCACCATGCCTCAGCCCCCTTCCCACAGACACACACACACACACACACATTGATATTTGCAATTTTTCCACTTTTGTGAGGGTTCTGCACCCCTAACTCTAGAGAATGTGGAGGGCTAACTTATTTTTGTGTATGTAGGAGAATTGGGTGATTTAACTATTGGAGAAAATACCTTGCACTCAAGTAGTAAGCTGCACATTGTGAAGATTTTCCATGAAAGAATAAGAATGTGTTTTAAAAACTATATTCATGCCTCATCCCATAATGATCTTTTGTTTGAAAGAATATTTTAGAAAGATGAGCATTAAGCACAGACCTATGCTGTCATCATCTGGAATAAATCCTATGTTTTCCATAGGGTTGCTCCAGAGTTTTTACTGGAATAGCTGAATTTCGAATCTAGTTCTTTGTGTAAGTGGACTAAGTGGTACTTTATTGCAAAAGGCAACCACAGGAAAGAGCTTTATCTGTGTAATGTAACACTATACCCGATAGACAGCTTAATAGCTAAACCTCTGGCAAGTTGGCTTATTTGGCTTTTAAAGTTCCTGAAAGGACTCCTTGGATGTTCTAATTCTTTGGAATCTGAGCTCTTGCCGTGATGGATTTAAGGGTCTTCTGGCCTCTGTTATACCAACCCACCCCCCTCCCCAGGTATTGCATGAAAGCTTAACAGTGGTAAAATTGCAACCAGCCCTGGAGGCCACCTCAGCTGGAACTGAAAGAGAAGATGCATACCTTCTGGAGTCCCTACCAGGAGCAAATCTTTCCCCTAAGGTCAAGAGCCTGTGTCAAAAGAAGTACAGTCAATGAAATCACCTCACTTCATTGCAAGATTGTAGCCAAATGTTCAAAAACTGTCTTGCAGATGTCTCAGAAGAAATGGGGGTGGGGGGAAATCATGGACAGAGAAAGCAAGCTGATACTGATATATTTCATGAGTCTTTCTCAAACATTGCTAGCTTAGTGACTTTTTAAAAAATCCAGATGAAAATAAAATTTAAAAATCAGCCCTTGTTTATATCCAACAGAGCAGATAGATCTGTGTGGCCTAGAATAAAAGGCAAGCAGCATTCGGAAGGTTGTAAAACACATGTGCTTTTTCTCAGAGCTTAGAGGAACTATTATTTCAGAGGTAAAAAGCCATGCTTGACTGAGGGAGTTATAGTCCCCCTCCCGCAAAAGAAAAAAAATCCCCAAACTGCTTTTCTAGTTTATTTCCAAGTCACCACACAGCAACATTTCTGAGAGATCCAAATAACAGTAATAGGGAATTGAAATTACTGTGTAGATCAGCCTTCTGCCAGCTTGGTGGTCTCCAGAGGAAAGATGGACTACAATTCTACTGGTGGTGGACTACACTCACACACACTACACTCACATCCTTTCCAGCCACCAGTGATTTAGTGGAGCTAGGGCTCCCAAGGTTGAAAACTTAGCACTTTTTGATTAGCACAGTCAATGACATCTATTATCACTACTCACAACTACCCCATTCCTGAATTTAGTACCAATCCATATAGTAGATGGAGAGTAACAGCTTTTTCTAGCAACAATATATAACATTATGTACAAGGAGCAGTCTTTTGTAAATCTAATGAGCCTTGTTCGCCCAAGATCAAGCCACCCCAAATATTTTGTATTCTAACAACACTTATATTTTGGACTATGATCCTATATTGTTATGAGTTAACAATATCCATAAGGATTCCCTCACGGTCAGGTTAGAATGACTAAGGCTGATGGGAGTTGCAGCTGAACCATATCCGGAAGGTCACACATTGTCCAGTCTTTTGTTAGGCAGAAACCAACATTAATATCCAAGAACACTTTGATGTTATTGTTGAAACTATTGGATGACTCTTTCAATCAACTGTTGTATGCCAGAAAGCCAAGAAGATGAAAGAAGAAAAGACAATAAACAGAAACAAAGAAGATAAAAGCTACTATTCATTTTTAAGATCAAGCAGGTACAACCAGCATTCAGTCAATATTTGGATTCCTATTTATCTGTAGCTATGGAGAGATTCTACTTTGAAATATAGAATTTTTTTTGAAGTTACATTATACAGATTTTTTTTTTAAAAAAATAATCACATATTCTCTCAGTCCTCCAAATATGTACCTTTTCCTGAACACTGTTGCAAAAAGTCATAACACTCACAAGGACAATGAAATTGTTTTGGCTCTGCAAAGTAACTTGATTGCTACATTTTTCTTGGGAAGGGGGCAGGAAGAAGGAAGACACATTTCTAAAGCAGATTTCACTTGGTATGCTGTGAGAATTTCTATACCTTCTGCCAAAGAGCTTAGAAAAACCTTCCTTCCTTTTCTCCCCCCCCCGCTTCCTTCCTTCATTTCTTCTTTGTCTCTTAGTGGCACTGCCGAGCTATTTGATGGTTATAGTTGTTTTACTGAATGAAATTCAAGCCAGCAGGAGAACATGTAAAGAAATGAATGTATAGCTATTCAAGCTTACTCTCTCTTCTGACATAAGATCCTTAAAGTCAACACTAAACCAAGGAGGATAGCCTATGGGCTGTTGGAAGAAACCACAGCACTAGTACAAGAATGATACAATTATACCAGAACTCTCATATGGTCTGTTTCAAAAAAAATAAAAAAAAAATAACATCATTTCCTATTTAAGAAAGGGAGCGGGAGGCAGAGAGAGGTTCAGGAAGGTATGAGATTGGAGACGGAGTGGGGAGTCATTCACAGCACAAACAGAGGCCTCACGCAGATCTTGTGTGTGCATCTGATTGGCCAACCTTGAGAATGGTTTAGCCAATGGGTACAGTGGAATACCTGGCCATTCATGAAAGCCAGCATGGCACTGTTTTGTTTAAAGAACAGGAAGTGTGGGGATGGAGGGAGGGAGAGGCTGTCTGTTATCACTTTTCATCAAGGTTTCCATTGTAGCTCTGAAAAGAAAAAAAGCCCCTCTTTACATTCTGACTTCATTTACTCAAGACATCAAAAAGCTCTGTTTCTTGAAAGATTTCTGGAATAGTGCTCAAGCAGCGTTTAATTCTAGGGGCCACTTGTTTGTATATTGGAAATCAAATTCTCTCTTTACCAGTATGCGCCTGCCATGAAGTCATTTTTCTGTGCTGATTGAAATCATCTGTTTTCAGTTCTCTGACAAATTAATTGAACTTTCCTCTGACTCAGGGGCCTTCTGACTCTTGAAGCAGATTTTGTCTACATGCCGTCTCCCAGACGAACACAATTTAATCTCCTAGGCTTTAAATGAACTTTATGTTTTCAGAAAGTTAGTGAAAGAAGCATTTGTTCTGGTGATAGCAATTTGCTGCTTTTAGAAACAGGGAACAAGAATAGAGGGTTAGAGAATATTTATTTTACTGCAGCTAATAACTAACTCTTAAAATGTGTCAGATTGTGTGATGCACAGTGACAAAGACATTTTGAAATACTTGTATTAAAGAATACAGAAACAGGGTGGTTGGTTGGTTTTTTTTGTTTTGTTTTTCCCAGATAAACCTGGGGAGGGACTGTAGCTCACAGCACATGCTTTTCATGCACATCAGTCCAGATTCAAACCCTGGCATCATCAGGAAAGGCTGTGAAGGGTGGCTAAGGAATACCAAACTGACAGACCAGTGGTCTGAGTAGGTAGAAGATGTCTGTTGAGAGAAGCCCAAAATTTAAAAGTCTTATCTTTTTTATATTTACTTATATCATTTTGTTTTTAAGTATGAATCCTGTATTCTAGTTTGGGGGTGTTTTTCACCAAATATTAAGTGTTACAAAATTTCAAAAACTCACAATAGCCAGGCTCAGGCCTGGTTGTAAACAAAGACCTTTGCCTTGTGGAAATATTACTCACCATGGCTAGTCCCAAATAATGGTTGAGCTAGACTTTGTTGCCTTGTAGTGGATGATCTGCATGTACCCAAAAAGGCATTCTGTGCATTCTCAGAGACAATTATGTTTTCTTTTTATTGGCACTAGAAAAACATGTCAAAGTTAAGCCCAAGTGAAGCTCGAACTTATAAGAAGGTCTGCAGAGTACATGTGCAATCACTAGACACAATGGCAGCTGTGGGCTTTCATATCAGTGAGCCAGTAGTTCCACTCTGGATATTTGTCCAGCTCTTGAAGGAGCTGTCCAAGGTGCGGAACCCTATTCCCCAAATGGGCCTAGCACCATTGATAGTTCTTTCAGATTAGACCTGAGAGCCGATCCACCATAAAACTGACATGAAAGGCGCCAGCTGCCACAGACAGAGCAAGTGACGAATGTAACGCACAACAGTACATCCCATGTGTATAGATCATCCTGTTCTATATATACAATGAACTCAGAGCAGCATCACCAAAACACCAATTTATAGTAGTCCCTCCAAATTTGTGAGAGTTAGGGGCACAGAACCCTTGCAAAAGTGGAAAAACTGTGAATAACTCCCTTCCGCGATTCCCCCCATTCTCCTCCAGAGCTTCCCCCTCCCATTCCTTTGTTTCTGGTCCCAGCGTTGGGCCAGGGAGAAAAAAGACAGCCTAAAATGCTTATTGGTACTTTCCCTTCAGACAGAGAAGAGGGGAGGTCTGGAGTTCTAATTACTTCTGGCAGCCATCTTGAGAAAGGAGCACCTGACCAATCAGCAGCCAATACACAGCAGAATGTGCAACTGCATGGCAGAGAGGCCATGCTTTCAGCAGTGGGAGGGGGCTTTGCTCACCCAAATGGTAAAAAAAACCCTCCGTTTTAAACACAAGCCTTGCAAGCCTGAGGTGAGGAATGCAAGGGGTGGGAGGAGGAAAATGGTAGAGTGTAGGCAAGCACATGCCTTGTGAATAATAAAATTCATGAAGGTCAAACCCATGTATATGGAGGGAGGACTGTAATTCCATTCAAAATGTGAAATAGTAAAAATATTTTACAGTCTAAAACATGTAGAATCTGGATAAAATAATAAGACTCACCCAACCCAAAATATTTGAATTTAGTATAGATCTTGGCTCTGTGTGAATTGCACAGAAGTCACCTCCTGGTGGAAATACATTCTTGTGTGCTTTTACCAGGAGCATTTCCAAAAGGTGGGGGGCTTGTATTCAGCCTCCTGAACCCACCCCCTTCAAGTAGCCCACTTCAACACTGAATTTCAGTGGCAACTGCAGCAGTCAGAGGAATCTGAATCAGTTGTACCCATTGATTTTCAGCAGCAGCCCCCTCCCCAAATTGAGCAACTATTCTGTTCTCCCCAGTTGCTTGAGAGCATGCCTCACCACCAGGAAGTTGGCCGCCCTTGTTCTAAAGGGATTGTTGGTGGGGGAATACTATATTTCTGTGCTGTTCTATTCTTTTTTTCCCTTAACGCTATTAAAGCAAACATAGGGCTCATTTGTTTGTTTGTTTGTTAAAATACGTATATCCTATCCTTTCTCTGAAGATCTTGGGGCAGCATGTAATCTCGGGGCAGCATATAATAAGATGAATTTAAACACGATAAGTAACAGGAACAAGAATTTTATAGACTAAAACAAGATAATTTAAATCCATTTTGAGCAATTTAAAATAATGCCAGCCATAGCATATGTACAAGGTTTGACTTGGCATTGGAATGACAGTGGCATTGGCACCACTCTGGCCTCAGTTGGGGGGGGGTATTCCATAACCAGGTGCCACAGCAGAGAAGGCCCTTAGTGGTGACTGCATTATAAGTATACAAAGGGTATGGCAGAGATATAATTATTTATTTAATTTATGTCCTGGTTTTCTCCCATATGGGAGATCTGAGAGGGAAACCAAGAACCAGAGGGAAGGTGCTTTATACTAAACCAGATTATTAGTCCATTTCACAACTAAGGTTCTCAGATCTCAGGGTCTCAACCTGTTTCTCTGGTGTTCAGGAGGAAGAAAAGACATCTCTGGGCATAGGGGGAGAAATTTCAGGGCAAGAGCACTGCCTTGAAAAGTATATCTCTATATATGTTCCTCATTTGTTAAACTTGATTTTTTCATATATGCAGCTAGCCCTCCACAACTGTGGGTTTCACTTTTGTGGATTTGATTATTCATGGATTATTTGCTGTCACCTCTGCTGCCTCCCTATGCCATTTTTAATAGGGACTGCAAGCCTCATGAGACTGAGAAACTGTGAATGAAGCTTGTAAGTCCCTATTAAAAATGGTGTGGGGCAGCAGTGGAGGTGGTAATAAGCCCCACAGCCATCCACTTCTGCCTTGTGAAGGAATCTTGATGCCTCAAAGGAATCCATGGTGGGATGAATATGGTGATCATATTTTTTAGTGTGTGTTAAATATGGTTTGGAAGGGCCTAGAATTAGTCATGGTTTTTTCACTTTCATAGGGGTCCTGTGTCTCTAACCTTAGTGAATATGGAGGGATGACTGGGCATTCAATGGTGTAGTGGTTTGAGCATTGGACTATGACTCTGGAGGGTGGGATTCAAATCCTCTTTTGGCTATGGAAACCTACTGGGTAATCTTAGGCAGGTCACATTCTTTCAGCCTAAGAGAAAGGCAAAGGCAATCTGCCTCTGAACAAGTCTTGCCAAGAAAAACCAATGATAGGGTTGCCTTGGAAATTACTTGGAAATTACTTGAAGGCACACAACAACAACAAACTCAAACTCTGCAGCTATTGTTGGTGCTTAATGTATCATGGCATCACTAAGACATGCCTCCTGTGCTATCACAAGGAGTCCTCCCTAAATCTTCACATTTTGGCTCTGAAGTGTCAGGGCCTGGTATAGTCCTGACCTGACAATCCTACTGACAACAGATTCCTCTAAGTCTCACTCAGAAAAATAGAATAAAGTAAGTGGATATAGGAGTGCAGAAACAGATATCAGGATTTGAGGCAGAATCCTTTTCCTGGGAAGAAACAAGGACCTTCTAAATTCAGGCCAGCATGTCTGTCACAGAGCTACTCTGCAGTTTTCTAATGCTAGTTTGGCTTTGTGCTTCTGTATTTACAAGAGCCAACATGATATAACAGTTTGAGAAGTGGACTAGGATTCTGGATCACTCAGTCATAGAAACCCTCTGGGCAAGTCACATTCTGTCACTTTCAGAGGGAGTCAATGGCAAGCTCTTTTTAAATAAATCTGTGATATATTCACCTTAGGCTCACCACAAGTTGGAAATGACTTGAAGATACACAACAACCACAAACAACATATCCAATATTCTGACACATTAATACTGCCTTTTGAAATCCTCCTTTTGACCACAATGTAAAATGTTGTTGTTGTTTCATAAAAATTAGATCAGCAAATTAATGGGAAGGGGGATAGATTTTTAAAGTTCAGTTCTAGAGATGAAAAATATCATAAAAATATGGTTTTCACTATGCAGAGCTTAGAACATTATGTTTAAGAATTAGCTTGTTAAAGTTGATCATTGCGAAGGGGGAAATTAAATCATTGTCATGAATGGTGCAAAGCAAAAAAAAAAAAGTGCATTGCATTATTTACTAATTAATTAAGACCCTTAAAAGGTACCAGATCCCATCTGATCTTGGAAGCTAAGCAGGGAGATTGACAACAAATACTAGGTGCTGTAGGCTATACTTCACAGGAAGGAACTGACAAAACCACCTCCAAGTATTCCTTGACTAAGAAAAGTTTATGAAACTTTATGAAATTCATGGGGTCTCCATAAGTTGACAGGTACTTGAAGGTACATACATACATATAAAGTTTTTACTTGCAAAGACAGTTTTAAAATCTTTTAAATAGATAAATGTCCCCAACAAAGGTAAGCTTTTCAAATGGCTTTGACTTTAAGGAGGAAAGATTAACATGTGTGCTTAACTAACCCATTAAAATTACTGAAATATAAAAGAAGAGAATGGTCCTAAGGATACCTCCTTGGAAAGTTCACCGAGTGAAAGGGGCTTAGGTCAAAGTATGTGTGTACAAGACTGCAGCCTTTAAGATAGCTGTCTCAGAATAAGAAATGCTCTGTCTACAACTCTCAAACTGGCCACACAGCTAAAGGTTTGGACAGCTGTCATCTAAACAGAAAGTTTTTTATGCTGACTGGAGAATTTTGGGATTTCCAGTGCAAAAAGTAACTTTTCCAAGGTCTGTTTTTTCTTTTGTTGGTGAGTGAGAGTTAGAGAATTTAGGAAACAGAGGATTTAGGAAACAGAAGTTACTTCTTTATAGAAACTTAGCACTGACTTCCTTTAGCTAAAACCACAGAACACTTTTGCTTATGTTCTGACATCAGCTTCACAAGTACTGACTGATGCATGTGTGTCTGAACAATAGTTCTTTTTTAAAAAAAATAATCCAGAGTGGCATGAAATAAATAAATTTTAATCTACAAAAAAGGGAGAAATAGGTAGCTTTTTCCCTTTGTCCATGAACCTTTTAGTCATAAGCAGCTTAGGATCTTAGCAGATGCAAATATGGAAGCAGAAGTGACAAAATATAATTGAGGTAGCAATGGTGGCGGTGGAGATTGAATGCTATTCTTGTGATACTTCCGGATGTACTGGAAAGACCGAGGACAGGATATCCCTTTAAAACAGCTTTCAGTTACATAACATCCATCCTCATTTTGCAGAAACAAGCGTCTTGGCTCAGAGACACTGCACAGCAAAGCTTGCAAAACATGTTCATTTGGTCTTCAGCTCCCTAAACCCTCCACCAATGGCCATGGTGGATTGTAGTTTCATTCCAAAGCAAGCACTGGTAAGATTCCTAAAGGTTTGTTTGTGTACAAACCTTTGGAGTGCAGAGCAAGGGTATCACTCTCATTGCTAAAAAGCAGCTGAATAATACCAAAGGCCCATCTAATTTAGCTTCCTGTTTCAAACAGTAGCCCTTTCACACTACACAATTATGGTACTATGATGCCAATTTTTTTCTGCCACGGCTGTATCCTATAATATCCTGGGACTAGTAGAGGCACTGAAGCTTTCTGATTGAGAGTTCTAAACACCCCTCCTTAAACCCAGGGTTCCATAGGAAAGAAACATGGCAATTAAAGTCGAATCACAGCACCATAATTCTATCATATGAAAGAGTTCTGGCCTCACCAAACACATTATCTAACAGTTGTGTTGTAGTAATGGTTTGGTTGCTGGCTTGGGTGATGGGCATTGTAGTTCAATACATCTGGAGTGTGCTGGGTTATGGAAAGTTTGAACTAGGATCAAAATAGGACAGCCCTACCTTTTTCTTCTTGGTAGTGTGTGGAAAGAAATTAAATCTTCATGGTCAGGGCTAGATAGGTCTTTCTTTCTTTCTTTCACAGGAAAAGGTGATGGTGGTTGTCACAGTGAACACCATCACGACCTCAGTGGTACTTCATATATCCCACCTTATTCCTGGTACAAGGTGCCATACAACTTAGATTAAAAAGAAAGTACAACTAAAAAAAAAAAACTTCTCCAAAAGACATTTAAAAGACAGTAAAGAAGTACACCAAACCCTATTAAAAGACCCTCCTGTGACAACATCCCTTTTAAAAACACAATAGGTGCTGTTGGCTCTTGTACAAGGCCCAGCCTTTTGATATTTTGCTGCCTGAGGTGAACAACAAGATGGCACCCTTCTAATTCTATGTACAAAAGCCACCTGGAGTGGTATTTCAATCTTCTTTGAACACTGTTGATGGGTCCAGAGCTGGAAAAGTTATTCATTTTTGTTATCGCATGACAGTGTTTTTGTTATGTAATCTGTTGCTATAACACATTGCAAAGTTGAGGAGGTAACTGGTTGCACAGAATTTCAATGCTCATTACTTTTCTATTACACTGACTGAGATTCTGTTTAGTGCTTTCACCCTACCCTCTCAGGCACCTCAATAGGTCAGCACTGTAAAGCTGGCAGTGCACATGAGGAAGGATTACTGAGTCAGAAAAAAGTCTTCTCCAATGACGTACATCACCAACAGAATCCCAGCCTTTGTTTTACTAAGAGGGTGGCATAAAAGCTGAAAAATCGCTGTCAAGCTGCCTTTAAGATGCCCTTAAAAGTAATTTTTGAAAGCAACCAGTGTCTGTCATTTTTACAGTAATAAAATAACTTCACTCCTAGTCATTATGTTGCTTTTGAAATGTCACTGCATCTGTTCTTAACTGCCTTCAAGTCAACTTCAACTTATGGAGACCTTACAGATGAGTGACCTCCAAGTTACCCTATCATCAACCACCCTGCTCAGGTCTTGCAGATTCAGGGGTGTGTCTCCCTTGATGAAGTTTATCCACCCATAACGCTGTCTTCCTCTTTTCTTACTGCCTTCTACCTTACTGGACCTTATTGTCTTTTCTAGTGAGTCACATCTTCTCATGATATGGCCAAAGTATGACAGTCTCAGCTTAGACATCTTGACTTCTAGGGAGAGTTCAAGTCTGATTTGCTCTAGGACCCATGCATTTGTCTTTTTAGCAGTCCAAAGTATCCACAGAATATTTCTCCAGCACCATACCTCAAATGTACATTGTACCTTCATTTTGCCCCAAAAGTTATCAGTTTACATGTAATAACTTATTTTCAAGGTTTGGATAGGACAGCACTTATCACTACACCAGAGGGCAAGAAGACAGTTTAGAGGGACACAGAGAAGGCAATGTGCCACACAGCTCTCCCTTTGAATATCTTGCTAGGATGTCCCAGCATCTTTCTAGCGTCCAGCATTTCACAATTAAAACTGAGTCACATGTGAACAAAAAACATCAGAATTTGGTCATGATAGCAAAAGTTATTAATGAAGAAGAACATACAAGTTAGGAGAGGCTACAGCAATTTGCTTTAGCCTGAGCCTACTAAGAATGGCCAGTTTGAGTCCCCACCTGCCTCCATCGCGACCACCAGATTAATGGACTGCAAACTATTTTTGCATTTTGAATTTAGTTTTCACCCATTGAAGTAAATTGAGGAAGAAGGGAGAAAGTGGGAGGAGGAGAGACAAACCTGGATTTATTAATAGCAGATGGAAAGTAAGATGATAAAGTATTAATCAGGACTGTCCCTGACAAACTGGGACAGTTAGAGGGTTGGCCTTTCCTGTCTCACTGTGTCTCATTTTGTGTAATGGTAGGACTGCTCCAGCAGCTGGGAAAAGGCTGCTGTTTCAAACCATTCTGTTCTTTCTCTTTATGTTTGCTGTAGGAATTGGAGATAACAAATGATCCCAGCACCTTTCTTCCCCAGTGTAAACATATTAATTATATAAATGACTGCCACCGAATGGATTTGTCTGTAAGATACCAAGGCCACAGCAATGAAACGTGTATATAGAAACACAACAATCACCTCTAAAAAATAAGAATTCCCTTCTTGCTTAATGACTACAGGCTGAGATGTCTATGAGGGCTTTTTCTCCTCACATTCTGGAAAAACAACAACAGGGCAATACAATGTGGAGTGAAATGAAGAATGACTTGATCCCCTTCCTTTGCCATTTCTGCAGTCAGTCGCTTTGCTGTGCATTCTAGAGCAAGGAGTGGTAGAAAGCCTCCTGGGATTTGCTGACAGATCTCTAGATGGTTTGCACTCAAACAGCAAGGATTTCTAACTCCTCATAGTTTTAACAATAGCAGCAATTTCCCTACCTGCAAATTAGGTAGTTTAACCTAACTGTACCAGCCACAGGGTGGGGATGTACTTAAAGGAAGTCCCATTGACCTATTTTAATTATTCTACTGTTGATTCATTACATTTTTAGCCTGCTTTTCTTCCCATAAGCTCAAGCTCATGGTACCTGGTTTTGCTCCTCCTCACTTTATCTTCAGAACCACTCTATAAAGTATATGAGATTGAAAAAGAGTGAATAACCCCAAGTTGCCCTGACCCAATTAGTTTAATAGCTTGTTGAGGTTTAAGAAGGACTATCCCAAGTCCCAGTCCAATATTCTCACCACTATGCCATTCTCACTCTCCATGGCGCTTGCATCGATCTTTCTGTTTTGCATTTGGATCCTCTCACTATGTGGTCACGAGTTTAGTGAAGAAGATGCTTTAATTTAATCTGAGAGATAATTATGGGTTGCAAGAGGAGAGACAATCTCTTTGGTGATATCTGCAGAGACAAATATAATGTCAACATTATCAGTAATAAACCATATACACCTGAAATACTGGTACTCTCTAGTCCAATGGTGGGACTCATGTGGCCCTCCAGGTATTCTGAGACTACTCGCAGCTCCCAGCATCACCAGCTGGTATAACTAAATGGGAACAATGCAGGGAGCAGCAGTTCACAAACATCTGGAGGGCCACATGATTCTTAGCTCTAGCCTTTACATATTTTCCTTGCAGCACTTTTCCTAAACTACAGAAGGCAGATACCATGAGATCAATACCATGTTCTTATGGGTGGATTCCCTTCAAAGTCAGTCTGTCTAATTTCAGTGGTGCAGAGTCCAAAGAATGTGAGCATCTTGACTGTTTGTTTGTTTGCTAGCTTTAAAAAAAAAAGCCTCCCCAAAGCATCTGATTTGCTTTGGAGTTACTGAGTAAACAAAACCATTTGGTTCCTGTGGTTTTTCAGTGAGGAAAGAGAATTGTTAACAATTAAAAGTACGATGTTGAAGAATGGTGTGGGGTCTGATCCAAACCTAGCTGAAACCATAAGATGCTTTTTGTCCATTTGTGTGATCTCCACGTTATCGGGTGTTCAGTGACCTGGGACTGTAAAAAAATTCTAAAAAGTTTTGCAACACCCTTTCCCGCCCACCACTGCTTGAACAAGCTTGAAGATGAACACCGATGTCACCAGAGTTGATGACTCAGAAGTAAACTCTCCTGCAGTGTTGCTCTTGAGAGCAAATAGCTTCCCTTTTCTGTTAGCAATATAGTATTTCTGGCGTGGTAATGGCAAAACTGGACTACATACTCTAAGGGCATCAGATCCTGTCTGATCTTGGAAGCTAAGCAGGGTAAGCCCTGGTTAGGACCTGGATGGGAGACCATCAATGAATACTAGATGGGGCAGGCTATATTTCAGAGGAAGGAACTGGCAAAGCCATCTTTGAGTATTCCTTGCCTGAGAAAACCCTATGAAATTCATAAGATTGTCATAAATGGACCAGCAACTTGAAGGCACACGCACACACAATGGCAAGACCAGATTGCATTTCAGTATTCCTTTGGCAAGGAAGCAACTTGGTTATAAGGTCTGTTTAAACACTCAGGGCCTTGTGAAGTTGCCTTTTTAGTGCTTGTTGCTCTTTGTTTCTTTTGCACGCCTGCAGGATGCTACCTCCCCTCTCCCTTTTTCTTTTCATGATGTGCAGCACTTTGGGATATTAGGAGATGGAACATAACCACTCAAAGCTGTTTGGTTTGTCACTTTGGATTTGTTACATAAGGCAATGTTAATGTGAGTAGGGCTTTTTGGTTATCCAGCACAGACTGTGGGAGAGGTTGCCTGATGTCTGTCTAAAGCAGCTAGCAGACTCCTTGATTATTAACATATTGGTTGTATTCCAATTTCAGACATTTGCTGAGAAATATGGGAATGGGTAGAAGAGCAATACGCAGACACACACACACACAAACCACACACACAGAGACACACAGAACAAGATGTATGATATTAGCAGATTCAAGTCTAGAAACAAAATAATGAGGTACAAAAGAATGGAATTTTTTTTCAGCTGTGTTTTTCTTGGACTGCAACCTGCGTGAGTTTGTGTATTTTGCCTCAGAATTTGCCTGCCATTGTCATTTTCCTTATGACCCCTAATTTAAGTCTCTCTTTTTTAATTAAAATGTTTCAATTGACTTTATATTCCACCATCATTACTAACAATACCCACCAAAAGAGAGTGGAATGCAAAGTTACATTTCTTATTACAAGATACAGCTGCAATAGATAAATTAAAAACCTCAAAAGTCAGCTTGGAATGGCTTTGGAAATCCACAATTATCTCTTCCCCACCTCTCCCACACCTTCACATATTCAATAAAACAATTCAAAATCATACTAAAATTACAGTTGGCCCTCCACATTTGCTAGGCTTAGGGATGCAAGACCCTTGCAAAAGTTGAAAAACTGCAAATATCAAAATATATGTGTGTGTGTGTTTGGGAAAGGGGGCCAAGGCAGGGTGGGGAGAGTGGGTACCCAGGGTCCAAACCAGGTCAGGGAAAGGAGAGAGAAGGGGGTGGGTTGGCATGATCATCCTTTACTTCCACTGTCTTGTCCATCTCCTTCCTTGAGTGTCTGTGGGGGACTTCAGTAGAGGGTTTATGCGTTAAGAAATTGGCCTGCAAGTTGTCCTTAGTTGGCCAGGCAGCAGATGGTAGTTTTTAAAGGACTGTGTGGCCTGATTGGAACCAGAGAGAGGGAAGGTTCCCCCAGAAAAGGAGCACCTGAGGTGGCAGGGCAGGGGTTGGAGAAATTTGGAAATAATCAAATCTGTGTAAGTCAAATCCGCAAATGTGGAGGGCCAACTGTATGTTTTTCTTTTTTTCTCCATTTGAAGTCTATTGGTTAATTTTTCAACCAGAGTTAATTGCCTTATTACAGCAGGCTGTCACACACTATTTAAATCTTTCAAAATTCAGGTAATGACCAACCAAGCAGCTACTAATAAACAGCCAATAAATAAATAACCAAGAAAGGGTTTGCATTGTCTCCTTGAAAATTGCAGCCTTTCTGAGCTTGATAGCATCTGAATTGGTTAGAGTGCACATCCCATTGTTACCCTGATTTCTGGGGTCCCGTGGGGAACGCCTTAATGTGCTCCACATGATAGGGAATGGAAACTAGCCAGAGTACGAGCAATAGCAATGCGAGAGGCAGAGTAACCTAGCGGGGTCTTTTTACACAGCTTTTATGGGGTCAGGCCAAGCCAAAAACCAAACGAAGACATCTAATAAATGATTTTATTGAATGAAAGTCTCACACACCAACGCCATCACTCACACACTCACTCAAGACCTATTAAGAAGCAAAAGAGAGGAAACTACATAGGGGAACTATTGAAGGGGTTGTAGCTGGGGTAATACTGCACCTTTTCCTGAAGTCCTTGGTCCGGGAAAAACAGCGAAGAAGTGGAGCTCAGTATGCAGAGGGCTGAGGGGATTACTCGACGGATGGAGAAACAGTCTGCTGGTATGACTGGAAGTGATCCAAAAAAGCACTCAAAAACTGGGACTATTTGTAGGAGAAAGAGTATCTGGAAGGCTAATCCTTTCCCTGGGAGAACAATGAGTTTTGCAATGAGAAAGAAGCTCCACAATGGCAACTCCCTTTGCATGATGAGATTACAAAGTGTTGCCAAAGTTTCAGGATCTTCAGTTGCATTGGGTTGTGGTGTGAATTTATGTAAATGGTTCTTGCCTGATATGATATTACGGTTATCAACACTCAATTTGGGGCAAACATGCTAATCCCCTCAAGTCAGCTTCTCAGGGGCTGAGGACCCTTTGTCTACTGTTGGTTTGCACCGCTTGAAGTCTCCTGGGGCTACGTGATGGGGGAGTGTACTGGCCTGACCTGGTTTTCGATCATTCGACTGTGGCTGCCTACGTGCTCATCTGGGTGACCTCTCAGGCACATTGAATCATATTTTAATATCAAAATTGTAGACCCCGGGACAAGGTTTTCCAGTGAGGTAACACCATCATCTATCTCTATCAGTGGATGAAAGTGTTGTCGCCCAACACATCTGATGTGTCGCTATAGATGGATAAATTTATAGATGGATAATGGATAAATGATAGATAGACAGACAGACTGACTGATAGTTGGAAAATATGTCACGCTGCAGTATATTTATTGAACATGGCAAGCCTCATCGAATTTAGTTGGACTTGTAGTACTTCCAAGTAGATTTTTAAAATGAGTAATATTTATATGTTGCCTTTCTACCCATGAGCTCAAAGTAGTCTATAGGGTATTCTTTCCCTCTACTTTATCTTCAAAACAAGCATCTGAGATAGATCAGTCTGAAAGAGAATCATTGGCCCATTCGGTGAGTTTGATTGCTCAATGGGAAATAGAATCTGGATTTCCCTCCTGACCCCTCCCAACACTCTTATCTCCCTCCTGCCCCCTTCCAACATTCTTACCACTCCTATCACTCCTGCCCTGTCCCAACACTCTTACCACTGGCCTGCCCCTCCCTAAATTGCAAAGCCCAGGATTCCATAGGATGTTGAAAGTGGAATAATAGCACTATAACAGTCTAGTGTGGAAATGGCCTACGTTGTGTATAAGGCTGCACTGTTTATTCCTTGGTGTCTCAAAATTTGCATGTGAGCTCAACCACTCTCAAGTTAGGCACATGCTGGAGTATATGTCTGGGGGAAAGATGTGGCTGATGCAGCTGGCCTACTGTCTCACCCGCCACTCAGGATCTTCTTTTGCAGCTCACAAGAAATTCTTCATTTTTTCCAAGCTGTGTTGACAGCCAGAAAGCAAAGAATCCCAAGCGTCTGACCACACATGAAAATAGTTTCTCAGGACGAGTCACAGTAATCTTGAATGTTTTTGATCGGAAATAGCTTCAGAGGGTATTGCCTGCTGCTGTATCCTGTCCTTGGTTCCTTACCAGCTTACAGTGCTTTCATTTTGATGAATAATACTGAACATTTCTGGATGCCTGAGTCACTAGGGAGGCAGCAAGCATTTTTGGTACTACTCAAGTGTATTCATCCGTTGGGACTTATCTGTTGTATTAATTTGCTGTTTGTTATTCTTAAGGAAGAACTTTCACTTTCCTCAAGTTGAGGAGCCCACCCTCAATATCCCTTGCTTGGACAGAAGTTTATGAGATAGGACATACATGCTTCCACTAATGTGGAAAGTTAGAAACCCAACGCCACTTGTCCCGTTGCCCAAAAGTGACTCATTGTCCCTTTGCTTCCTCCGGCCAAAAGCAGATTCAGAAGCTGTGAGAGTTTCCTGAAGATAAGAGACAAATCGAAGGAAAACCTGTCTCCCCACCACCACTCTTTAGAAAGATGGTCCACTTTCAAGATATGATTTCCTTCAAAACCCCTGCATGCTAATTAACCATTCCAAGCATATTTTCTACAGCATAAAAGGATTTCCTCATCCAAATAAACTTCCTCCCTGGTTATCTACTTTTTTCTGCTTTTTTTTTTCTTTTTAGCATCTGGGAATATAGTTTGCTATACCCATCAGGGTTAAAGATCCAAATGTCACGTGTGTGTTTATATATTCATTTGAAGCTTTGCCAGAGTGGCCCTGGAATCTCTGTGTCTGATCCAAATCCTATTTCAGTTAATGGGTTCATTGCTGTGAACTTCAAGGGAAAGGAGGATCGATTGCCTAGCATTGTGTGGCCAGATTGTTTCACTTATGCTTCAGAATGTGCTCCTAATAAGCTGCAGATGGGCTCCAGCCCAAAATGCCAAGGCCAGCCCATTTCCAAAGCCTGAAGGTGTTCACACCTACAAATGTGTCCCTAAAACAAGCCACTTAATTTTCACACACATGGGCGTGCACACGCACACACACACTCACACGTCTGGCTGCAATGTGAGCTAATCACCTCTTAATTTCTAACATAAGTAGCATTAGAATGGAAGGCCCTGAACTCTTTTGGTTAGTCCTAACTGATGTCAGCCCACTGAATCAATTACTGATTGCTGAATCAACACATTGATTCAACAGGTCTACTCTACTTGGGACTAACAATAGGATTCAGGCCAAAGTCATGTGTTACATCTGAGAATAATCTTTGACAGAAGGAGGGGGCTATGATTTGTCAGTAGTGAGGGTAAGGTATTCTTTACATCTGGAGTGCTCAACACTGGCAGGTGTGGTGGCTAATTTTTGCCCCCACAGGCTGGCCATGGGCATCAGCACCCCAAAACCAGCGCAACAGCTGATCTAGAAGTGACTGGAACTCAGTCTGTTTCTATTTCTGGGGTTTTAAGAGGGTTTTGGAAAGTCAGATGGGGATGTTGGAAGGGAAACAATAATTCCTGGGAAATTTCAGGAGAGGCACTTGAACATTTCTGGCATAGGATTGCCAGAGTGAACACTGGAGATCTCTGCTGTACCTTTAATGCAGGGTTCGGCAACTGCACAGGAGGCAGGGGCCATTTTATCTCCCAGCACCTGGCTCCTAGGCCACACCAGCAAGTGTCAGCAACCCTGAAGTGGTGTGATGTCACTTCCAACTGCCATTTTGGCTGATGTGGAGTCAATTTTCTTTTTCTTTTTTTTGGGGGGAGGGGCTTTACATTGTGAGGGGAAGAAAAACACTGCACTTTTAGCCAGTGTTGGTCCATTTGGAAACAAAAAATGGTCTGAAAATCATCCCCAAAATTTTTTGCAAAATTTATTTTGGGTGGGGCTGGAGGCTGGAGAGATCTTTTGCACGATCCTAAGGGATGCACTTAGGGGTTCCATGGGCCGCATGGGGCCTGAGGGCCACACTTTGCCCACCCCTGCTTTAGTGATTGTGCAGAAGGGGGAATTTTAGCAGGTGTTGCGTGTCATCCGACTGAGGTAACAAGCAACACCTGCTGAAATTCCAGCGTCTACACAACCATTAAAGGTACAGGAGCCCTCTCCAGTGTTCACTCTGACAAATCTATCTTTTTCAGGAGACTCAGGGGCTTTGGGATTAGGGAAAACCTGCTGAGGCGACAAAAATTGTCCTGGGTGGCACATGTAGTCCGCAAGCCACTCCTGCTATATCCTCTTGAAGGAACTATCGTCTATTTTATTCCTTCATGAGCTCTAGTGTTGAGCTCTGGCACTTTTAAGGCATACTCCAGAGACTTAATTTAGGTGAGCACTAATAGCAAAACCATGTTTTTAGTCTGCTTGACAGTCTGCCTCACTTTGGATCCAGTTTCAGTAGAAGAACTGGATTCTTTGACCATTTCCACACTAAGATGTTATAGTGCTCTTATTCCACTTTCAACATCCTATGGAATCCTGGGGTTTGCAGTTTAGGGAGGGGCCTCAGAGGCCTTCAAGTGCAGTTTAGGGAGGGGCCTCAGAAGTCTTCAAGTGCCTTGGGCCTTCAAGTCATTTCTGACTTAGGATGACCCTAAGGTGAAGCTATCACAGGGTTTTCTTGGCAAGATTTATTCAGAGGGGTTTGCCTTTGCCTTCCTCTGTGGCTGAGTGTGCGTGACTTGCGAGCCACTGGGTGTCTATGGCTGTGCAAGGATTTCATCCCTCGTCTCCAGAGCCATAGTCCAACACTCAAATCACTGCATCACTTTGGCTCTTTCTTCTTTTTGACTGCAGTTCCCATAAGCCCTCATACTGGCTAGGCTAGCTAGGGCAGATGGGGTTTGTAGACCCAAATCATCTTGACATCCATAGCTGACTACACCTGCTTCTGAGCCAAGCAACAACAGGAAGCCACAACAGGAAACTCAACTTTAGAACCATCCACGTGCTTGGGAGGAAATTACTGCCTACCGTATATTAGAGAAAAGCTATCTTCATCCTGCCTGTTCCCAAGGGCACTTGACAATATTTTGCTGCCCCAAATGAAAATTAACTCACAACCTAGAGATAACTTATGTTTCTTCTTTACTGAAGCCCTTTTCACCCATTCCATATATATGAGTTCAGTAAAGGAAATACCATTCATTGGTATGATATAAGAGAAAAATGGGTGCAGAGTATGACTGACAGTGGTTCTCACACTAAAGATTAGTTTGTCAATGGAAACAGTTGCTTAGAAGGATGGTGGGGTTTTTAGCACTGGAGTTAGCAAGCAGGGGGAAAGCACAGCTTTTTGGGGGAAGATCTAGCTTTGGAAGACACAGTTCTGATTAAACATTCCAGTTTTTCAGCTGTTTTTCTCAGTTTATCTCTTCTCCTCAATTTCCCCCTTTGTCCTCAGCTTCCTTCAGTTGCTACAAACTGAGTTCAAAGCACAAAAGAAGTTAACAAAATACAAAAATACTTAATTCAGTGAGGAGAGGTGAGGTCCTTCCCAGTAGGCTCAAGGAAAAGCAGGCTGCTGCAGCTTTCCTACCTTGTATGTTTTTCCTCATTAATATCTTTTGTCATCTCACCCACACACTAATGTTGCTTGGCCATATGTGTCCCATTTTTCATCTGTGAAGTATTAGAGGATATGCTGCCTCATGCAAGAATTGTTGCATGTAGGCTTGTCTCCAAGTACCATTCCAGTTCTATTATTCTATCTGGCAGAGTGGTAATGAATGGGGCTTATGGTTCTCAGAGATAATTTCCCAGGGGATCACAGAATTCAGTCACTTCAGTATCACCACCCCTTGATTATTGATTTGGGCTGTTCATGTTAATTTTGTTTTTCCATAACAGGCCGAGAGGAGGTGCTTGTGAAAAGTTTTGAAGGTTACTCTTGAATGCAAAGCTATAATAACCTGATTTGCCTTCTTTTCTAGCTCAACTTTTATCAATTGATTCTCACTACCATTCGTTCAAGCCGTCACTAAAAGCAAATCACTAAGAGCAAATTTGAACGCAATCACTTGCTTCTTATTCCTAAAAGAACTTGAGCATATCAAGGTTTGTCAGATCTAGTTTTTAGATGAAACTGATAAATGTGCAATTCCTCAAAGAATGGAGATAAAAAATGGATCATCCCTGGAGAATTGATGCTATCTATATTATATAGTTGTACTTAACAAGGAAAAAACTTCAGTTTTTTTGTATCACAGCAACTGGTAGAGGATTTTTTTTTTTAAAGAAAATATCATGATTTTGGTCAATTTTGTTGTGGATTGCGCTTTTCAGCCTTAGTCCTGAAACTAGACTAATGTGACTCTATGGGTTGTAGAGATTTCCTCTCCTTTGCTCTCAGCATTCAGCCGAAACCAATATGACCTGAGGCAGAAAAGATTCAGGAGAACTGTGTAAGACAGTAGTCTGGCAGAGATGTTATATAAAATTCTTATTTGCAGTCATTTATCTATTATATACTGTGTTTATGCATGCCTGTTTGAATGATTATTATTATTTCATGAGGAAGAGATTAGTAGTATGAATGAGACAATGAGAATCTATACCGTAAATAAAAATTGTTTAGTAATATGTGTTGTTATATTTGTAATCACATATTACAAATCAACATAGATTTCCCAAGAGAAATTAGTAGGGCAGGAAGATAAGGAGTGTTCTAGAGGACCTCACAAATCCTTTTCTTCACCATCTTTTATTTACAGTAGAATTTCTGATAAAAGTACAAGGGAGCTAAAAAATATGAGTTCTAATGGTAAATTAATTCGTATCATTTTGTTATTTCCAAAGACATATATTTTATGATATATCATAAATAATAAATAAATGTATTTCTTCTCTCATATCTATATTATGGTCTAAACCAAAACCATTTATTCTGGAGAAAATATTATAAAGATTATATGTTCCTGATTATGAAGAAATATATGGAAAAAAAATCTATACCACAACAAAATTTCCAGTCCTGATTCATTTGTGGTTTTTCAGTTGAATATGAAAATCATTTTGTACATGTATCTCTATTATGTTTTTCTTTTTATATTTCAGTTATGGACATACTCCAGTTCAGTCAGTCTCTGCTCTGCTCATCATTTAGAGTTGCAGTGAAAACTAATACAAAATTTATAGAAGGAATTCAGTTTGTAATAGCAAACTTCCATTGTCTTATTAAAAGCAGCCACTTCATCCTCTGAGGTTGACCAAGAACTACTGCACAGCCCATTAACACCACATTTATTGCTCAAAATAAGCACAAATGAGTTATTAAATTAGAACTGGCAGGATGCCATTGTAAAATTGTCTTATTTCATAGTGTGATGTATTCTTTTCCTCATAGTCTTCTTGCCACTAATTTTAGTGTAGGGCCTTCCAAGCCGACTCAAACAAAGGTTAGAAAAGTTACCTTTGGGACCACAACTCCCAGGATTACCAAATCAGGATAGCTGGGGATTTGCAGGGTTCTAGTCCACAAATAACTTTGTCAAGTGCTGGATTCAGTCATAACATTTGGGAAAGACTTTGGCAACCTAGTGCTCTATACATCTGGCTATGCTGGTTGTCTGTGCTGATTGAGGAGGTACCAGGTTGAGAAAGGCTATTCTGCTAAAATGTGATTCCCAGTTCAGCAATGCACTGTAGCCCAGATGCTCAGAGAAGCCAGAGGTTCTGACTAACTTTAATGAACCCAAGAGCCACAAAATAAGATCTGTCTGTTTCCTTCAGTGGCCATGCCAGATGCCTATAGGAAAACAGCAACAATGAGCTCAAGAGCTGTCTCCCACTGTTGTTCCCTAGCAACTGGTATTTTGAAGGTATACTCCCTCTGATCTTGGAGGTAGCACAACCAGCCATTGTTAAAGCAAATATTTATTGTCTTATCCTCCGTGGATTTATTTAATGCCCCTTTCCAGCCACTCACCTTGGTGGCCCTCACCACATCTTGAGGCAGCCAGTCCCACAGTTTCACTGTGTACTGTGTAAAAAAGTGCTTACTTTTCTCTGTCACGAATTTCCCATCATCCAGCTTTGCAGCCTGATTTCAGGTTCTAGTCTTGATAAGAAAGGGAGAAGAATGCCTCTCTGCACACTTTCTTCCCACCTTGCACACACTCTGATATGTCTCTCTCTTGCCACGACCCCTGCCTTACCCCACTCACCATTTCTCAAAGAAGCATCTGGAAGGACTTTACTTCTTGTGAATATGTGTTTAGATCATATCACTCAGTGTACTAGGGGGTAGCTGTGGAAAAACAAATGCTGAGCTCTGCCCTGAGTAGAACACAAAGATTCTTAGCCCAGAGCAGAGCTCAGGGGATCTTTTCACTGGCCGAAGCAAAGTCCCAGTCCAATCCGTTATCTACAGTTCTGGGTGCCCCAACTCAGATCATTTCCTCACTATGGGGCTCTTGCGAGTCATCCTGCTGCAGTCTCAGCAGGGAAGGGAGTGCAGCAGGAATGTTCTCACACACACACAGGACCAGCTCCCTGCAGAGGGAAGCATGACAGCTCTGCCTCTTCCTTCCACAGTGCAGCCTGGCATTTCCCAGGCTTTGCTGGGAACAAAGTGTTGCCATCGTGCTTCCTGCCATTCCACAGGACAGGTATGTTACCCTGTTTTCTGGGGGTCCCAGGAGGGACACCTAAATGCGCTCTCAATTATATAAGTTGGGGAAATTAGCCAAGAGCACAGGTTAGCAATGCGAGAGGCAGGGCAACGGAGCGAGATCTTTCACCCAATATCTACAGGGTCAGGCCAAGTCAAGGAGCACACAGAATTGGAATAATAATTGTGATCTTTATTAAAATACAATCAAACACTGTATGCAACACACTCACGCAAAGAACTAAGGAAATAAAGGTTGGAGTGGGATAGAGGGATTTTTAGAGGAGTTGTTGGTTTGGGTAATACTACACCTGTCCTGAAGCCTGGGTAGTCCACAGCAGAAGTTCGGAGGTATGGACTCTCACTACGTGGGACTGAGGGGAAGGCTCGTCAAGCAAAGCGGCAGCAAGACTGGATGGAAGTCGGGAGCAATCCAAAGAAGCTCACAAAGGCAGGGGTTTATATAGGGGAAAATGTAGCCACAGGCTAGTCCATACTTGGGGAAAACAATGAGTTTTGGGCAGGAGACAAAGCCTCCGAAAGGTCAGAATTTAGCATGATTGAGTTAAGTCCGAATTGACAAAAGAGTAGACAGTATGCAAACTCAGAGTGCTTGACAGATGGGAATTCTCCTAATCAAGCCACGTGCTCGGGGCAGGGAGTTCTTTGTAAGTAACATGCATACATAACAGAGTACATGCCTTTGAGGTCTCCTGAAGCGGCGGGATGGCTATTTCTGGCCAGCCTGTATTGTGTTGGAATATTATAGCGATTAGTGGCTGTGCCTGTCTGTGAGCTTGTGCGGGGGACCTTGCAGACACGTGGAGAGGGATGGTAGAAGAAAGCCAAATTATTGATATCAAAGTGATATCTAATATCCCACAAATCCAGGCTAGCAACTGCAGTAACAGGTAGGCACAGGAGCGTCACATGATAGCTGATGCTAAACAGATTTTATTTGTTTAGCAAGTACCCTGCGAGTGCAATGCATGGGGACAGGATGGCAGCGGACTGGCGACAACATCATGTGGAAGCACAACCAGCCAACCATGGCCACCCTATCCACATAGTAGGACAGCCTGTCATGCAGAGATGGCCTCAAAAAAGAATATTATTAATTGGTGAGAGTTCAGAAAGGGGCCACCAAAACAATCTGAGAGCTGATATGCTTTCCATATGAGATAACCCTCCACTTGATTTCAAGCATATTCATTTAGGAAAGGGGGAAGTGTGACACTAGAGCTGCAGGATCAAGTCAATGGATCTGATTGGTGAATTTTGCTGCCAGAAAACCTGAAGATTGTTACTAGATTGGATGACTTTAAAGTGGAATTGGACTAATTTAGGGAAGATTACTCTGTCAATGGCAAGTAGTCCTGGTAGCTACATAGAACACACAGGTTTGGAGGCAGCATACCAGTGATTACCAACTGCAACAATGGGAGAGGGCTGTTAATTCCCTGTACTGATTTGTCAGCTTCCTAGTTGTATCTGATTAGCCACTGTGGGAAACAGAATGTTAGATAAGTCTGATGAAAGAGGGTTCCCCTTCTGTCCTTATTGACTTTGAGATACTTTATAAATAAACATTCCTTCCACAAATTCTTACCCTCTTGCTTCATTGTGGTGTGGAGGAGACCCTGGGCTCTAGAAAACTGTAACCAAGATCCTGGATAAGGAGACATAGTATAAAGTTTTGCCCCCTCCCTTCCCACAAAACTTATTCCTGCACTCCCCATGGTGATCTGATGGGATAGGGAAGAATTGTACAGCTATAAGCCTATAGCTGGAGGCATAATAATGAGGCATCCTGGGAGTCCAGTGGAGATCCTCACAGAATGATTTCATCCTTCTGCTTCCAGCTATAGGGTGATGTTTCTAGCTTTCGCACACACTTGAACAGCCACTGAATGATCATGTTTCCTCTTAGAATGAGACAGATGGATTTTGAGGGGACTGGGGATCATTGTGCACAAGAGGTAATGAATTCCTCTCTCTGCAATAACACCTTCCCCCTAAAAAAAGATATAATTCAGGTTTATGTCACTGACAAGATTCCAGACTACTCCAGTGGAGCACAAGGTCTGTAAAGTTCTATAGACTGATGAGGCTTCAAATAAAACTCCAGCAACAGACCAGTCTAGCTAAACAGAGAGAGGTTCATCCCTAGACAATTAGTCACCAGGTGATGAACTGGCCACAGTAACTGCTAAATAAACAACAGTTTGGAAAAGCTACCTTGAGTTCCAGTTTTGGGAGAAAGGTGGGATATAAATCAAAACAAATAAATAGTTGTAATCTGCATCAGTGGAAGGTCTACATGCACCAGGAAATCACAGATCTTCTGGCTTATAATTATTCCTCTATTTACTATGGCCTAAATTGGGAGTGGGGATCATATGACATTCCAGCTACTGCTAGATAGCAAATCACAGCATTCCTCACCACCTACCAGCTAGGGCTGAGAGAAACTGTAGTCTACCCCAACCTATATCTAATTGTTAGTAATAACTAGAGTAAACCCACTGAATCAATGGAACTTATTGTGACACTTATTGCAAATGTTGACTTAGCATGTTTCCATTGATTCAGCGAGTCTACTCTGGTTTGGATTAACAATTCACTTTAGGCCTATATATTTTGCAAAACTGGATATACAGAATAGATATCATTCTAATACACACATATAATTCAAAGGTTCACAGACTCATCATGATATGAAAATATTTTGAAATGCCAGTTCATGAGCCCTTTTACACTTCACAAGTACAGCACTGTTTCCCCTTCACAAGATTGTATAGAACCTTGGGATATGCAATTCAAGGAGGGGAATTTAGAATTCTCTGCCAGAGAGCTCCAGGGCCTCATCAAACTACAAACCCCAGGATTCCTTAGGATGTAGCTATGGAAGTAAAAGTGGCATTATGGTGCTATAATTATGTGATCTGAATGTGCCCCAAGATCTCCCACTGTATCTCATGCCAGTACATGTATATTCTATAGGAAGTTTTCATTTTGACCATATTCTTTTCAGACATAGTGCTCCACCTCTGTTTTCGCATTTAGCACGGATTCAACATAAGCATTAGTATTCAAATGTAGCATCCAAACACCACTGGTGATTTGTAGGCCAGCATAGGTTAAACATGCCTGATTTAAAAAGAAAAATATCAAGAGGAATCATTTTCCAGGACAGAATTCCTAAACCTCGAGATGCTGCAATAGAAGAGGCATCCTCTCCCTGCCCCATTTCCTGCAACAATTAACTGCCCTCCCTAAGGAAACTCCACTCCTCCCTGCCTCATCCTCTCTGAATGGCTTTTAAAAACAGTGATGTTATCAGATGAGTCATATGTCTGTTTTTATGTACTGGTGCACATGTTGAGGATCTATTCTGAATTCATGCTTCTGTCCATGATAATGAAGTCAGAGGGAATAGCAAGGAGGCAGCTGCTTAGATCAAGGGGCAATGTCTGTCCAACCCCAAGCTTGCAGCCAAAATCAACAGTGTCTCTTTTACAGATGATCTAGGGAATGATGTTACATAAATGGGATGTTTGAACTAATGACTAAGTCAAATACAGCTGGAGGATCCCTCCCCCCAAAGAAATTCAGCTGATGCTTTTGCACAGCAGCCTTTCCTTATTATGTAAATCTACCGCCAGAAAGAGCTAGGACAGCTGAAGAACCATCTTCCTTATTCATATGTTTCTTTTCAGTGAAAATACAGTCCTCCCTCTGCATTTGCAAGTCCGACCTTCACTAATTTGATTATTTGATTATTTGGAAGGTGTGCATGTGCCTTCCTCCACCCATTCTCCTCCTCACATTCCCTTGCCTTTTGCCCAGGCGCACTGTACCTTCCTTCTCCACACCTGGGCAAAAAGCGAGGGAATGGGAGGGTGAGCACCATATGCGGGGCAGAAAGGTGCACATGTGCCTCCCCCTCTCTTCCCTTGCTTTTTGCCCTGGCCCACATGCCTTCCTTCTCTATGCCCAAGCAAAAGGCAAAAGAATAGGGGGAGAGGTGCACATGCCTTCCTCCACTATTCCCTTGCCTTTTGCCCAGGCACACCTGTATGCCTTCTCCGTGCCTAGACAGAAGGCAAAGGAATGATGGAGAGCACCGCATGTGGCGAAGGAAGGCACTTGTGTGCCTTCTTCCCCATTCCCTTGCCTTTTGCCCTGGAGCACATGCCTTCTTTCTCCATGCCCAGGCAAAAGGCAAGGGAATGGAGGGAAGGTACACATGCCCCCCCATTCCCTTGCTTATTGCCCACATGCACCTGCCATCTTTCTCTGTACCTGGGCAAAAGGCATCTCTCTCCACGGGTCAAAGAGGAAAGTCAGAGGCCTTGTCACTGTAGGTAGTGTGCTGGAAACTTTAGTCACTATCCCTCTTCTCTCACCTGAGCTCCAATAGCTAAAAAGAAAAAAAAAAGAAGGGGGGAGATGACTTAAGGTTGCTAGAGTGAAAACTGGAGAGACCTTCTGTACCTTTAGTGATTTAATAGAAGAGGCAGTTTCTGCAGAATGTGGCTTGTTATACAGTTGCCTGGCAAGCAACATCTGCTGAAATTTCTTTTTCTAATCAACCATTAAAGGTACAGGAGCCTTCTCCAGTTTTCAGTCTTTCAGACCTAAGACTAAGGCCATTTCCGCACTAGACCTGGAACCCCAAGATTCCATAGGATGTTGAAAGTGGAGAAGAAACAGGCTAAAGTGTGGCAGGAACATACTGAGAAGCTTTGGGTTTCTTTTGCGCTCACAAGGCAATCTCAACAGGGACAAGAAAAATTATCCAGCCTTGGAACTAAGGCATCAAGGCTGGGTAATTTCCTTCCATTCTCATACATTGTATGCATCACAGAACTGAAGCTTGGAAAGGTTACTTTTTTGAACAACACCTATTGGAATCTTTCAGCTAGCATAGCTATGCCACTGGCTACGCTGGGTAATAGAGACTCTGGAATTTGTGATCCAAAAAGCTAATAGTCTAACTCCTGATAGCTAGTCACAGCTACAGTAGATCCTCATAATAATTTGTCAAATGGTAAGGCAACACTTACATACCGTATTTTGCAGAGAAATGCATGGCTAGGTTAATTGAAATCAATACAATCATTTGGCATTTTGGTAGAACATGTGCTTGCTAATATCTGCTTTGTGATTATCAGCCCTACATTGCATGAATTTTGACTGTCCCTTATTGCTATATTGAAAATTTTGCAAAACATACACACACAATCTGCACAGTTATCCCTCCTATCTCTCTATAAAATGCAGCTCAAAACATCTTCATAATAGATAGATGGTAAACTAACAAAGCATCAAAGTCGTGAATATCATAAATTGATAAATATCAATCAAAACAGTGAATATCAACAAATAAAAACAATTTATTTATAACTGAAGAAAGAGAACCCACCACCACCACTTGGTGGTAAAAAGAATAGCACAAGCCTTTGTAAAAGCTACAGACAATTCTCACTCCCAGATGTATCAAGAATAGGATGAAGCATACTCTTAATTTTTATAGTAGATATTGAAAGTTCTCTCATTTTGTGTGGTAGTAAATACAGCAGTTTTACTGAGCTTGGCATTTCTTTCCAACAGGAACCTTATTACAGACAAATTGTGAGCAAATAGCAGAACAGAAAGTAGCAGATACTACATATCAATAGTTAGCAAAAAAAGAACAATAAACAGTGGCAATCCATGAAATGTAGGGTTGATTATTGGGAATCAGCTATTAACAAGCTTGTGTTCTATTTAATATGAAGTAAAAATATTGATTTCAGTACTGATTTCTCTATGAATGTCACATACTGTCCACATTCATAAATTACATGCTACACACATTGCTATCTTTATGAAGGACCCTCAAAAATATGGTGGTAGGGAGGTTAGCATCTTGTTCATTCTATATAAAAGAAAAAGTTTTTCAACCCTCAAATAGGGAACATCCTTTATAATAAGGGATACTTGCCAGTCCTATAAGGGACAAGCTTTCTAACCCTCAAATAAGAGACACCCCTTACAATAGAGGACACCTGGGAATCTCATACGTGTATGTACAATAGACCTAAAACAAATTGTTGAAAGTTTGGTTTAGGTGCCCTCATTTATATTTTTACAGTATCTTAAAAAGTATGATTTATTCTTCAAAGGCCATTCTATCTTTCTATAGATTTCCAGCACAGCAGTCATTTCCATGTGAGAACAAAAAACTTGGATGCCATATTGGGAAAAGAAGATACCTTAAATAAATGAATAAACATATAATCCATAAAGCTTCTCATGTGACAACTGTACACAAAATCTTTAGATTCTGTATTCCTGTGCCAACCTCACTGTGGAGAACAACAACCAATAGTTTGTGGAAAGGGCTTTCAGAAACTACAGTTCCCAGGATCCCTATCCCACATAGTCAGTGGGGGTTGTAGTCCTAAAAAGTAATATTTCTAATTGCTTGTGCCAGCTACAACTTTCTAGTGGGTATCAAAATATCTATTTGGCAGAGACAGTCTTGATTAATCCTCTGTTGCCCCACTTTTTTTCAGCAGCTTTTAAAGTGTCCCAGTTTCTGTCTCTTTCTCCCACTTTCTTCCTTTGTCCTCAGCTTACTTCAGTTTGCTGCAACCAAATTCATTTAACTTGGTGAGGAGAGAGGAGAGGAGGGAGGAATCTTGCCCTTTCCTGTAGACTTGGTAAAAAAACAAACTTCTGCAGTCTGTCCTAGCTTGTTGTATTCTTCCTTATTCATACCTTTTGCCATCCAGACCAGACTGTGATGTTGTTTAGCCACATGGGCTCTGTCTTTCATCTGTGAAATGTTGGATGATATAGCATACATGGAACAGAACTGATGTATGTTTGATATGAGATGTGACAGTCCATAGGCAGGGTGCTCAGAATTTCCTTCATGAAAACTTTGTTGTATGAAATGTCCTTAATATATTCAGTTTACTTTCATATGCCTGACTTTGGCTGGAATTCATTTGGTTAGTCGCAAGTAAAGTAGATCCATTCAATCATTGAATGGTAAGTCAACATGTAGGTAAATCTAATTGAACCAATGGGTCTACTCAAATCAGGACTAATAATGGGTTCTAGGCTTCTGTGTGAATCACCTAAATCATACAAACAAGAAATTCAATGTCAATAAACATTTTTTTTATTTCTTTATGCAGGTTTTCTGTTAATGTTTCATGTGTTTGATATAGACCAGTTTAGTTCCTTCTGCCTGAATAATAAATGTTCTGCTAAAACAAGCAGGATTGAAAATCATTTTCCCATGGGTGCAACATTGCCTTCCCTCTTTGCTGGAAACTAGCTTAAAGAATTAATGTCTTTTCTAAAATATGGAATGCATTTGTTCTTCAAACACATGTTCCTATTAACATCCTCCAGTCCCTGACTATCTGAGCAGTTACCGTAAATTGCTTTTTAAGGTGCGACACTGCAAAAATATGTGTAGAATTACAAGCACACTTTTATCCTTATGTCTGAGCCATTGAATTGGGTTTAGTATGACATAATCTAACATTTGTATCCCTTTTGCATTCTATTTAACAAAACCATACTTCTGCAAGACAAAGAAAAGCAAATGTCAGAGATAAGCTGACTCTGTGTGTGTGTGTGTGTGTGTGTCTGAAGTCTAAAATCTAAAACATGGTTAGGGAAAATACTCTATCCCCTGAACATTTTGATTTTTTCTTTTATTCCTTTTTCCAGATGTACGATTTCTTTATTGTGGTGGGGCAACCTGAATTTGGAAAAGTTCCTTTTGGTGATTACATTTCCCCACAGTCTAGTACTGGTTATGTTGGGAAACTGTAATCACAATAGAAAGAAAGAAAGGCCTCCCTTTGGGATTTAAAGTATACCAGGTTTTCAAAATAGCAATAAGAGACATTTGCATACTGTGACAGACTCTTACTCTCCCTCAGATTGGTGTGGTAGTTCCAATCCAATACAGCACCCTGACAATATCAGTTTGTCCTGACTCTACCCTTTTATCACAATCTTTGCATAAGAACACTAGAGTTTTAATTATTCCTCAAAACCATTTTTTTTAATGTTATCTTTATTACAGTGACTTTAGACAACTCAGGCCAACTCAGTAGTTATAAAACAAACTGTAACATTATTTATAGCAACAGTGGAAAGAAATATCTTGTTAGAGTTCAGTTATAGTACACTGTTGATACATTAACCATTTAAACTTCCAACAGGCTTTGACAATCAGTTCCTGCTTCAGACGCCAATTCCCTGTATCATTTTCTCAGCTGTTTATCGCAAACCAAACCACACTCTTTCTGGTTAGTTCTCACTGAAGGCTACAAACCCACACAGAAACTTTGCTTTATATAGAATTCCTCTCATCCATAAACCTCCACTCTCCATGCACATGACTGGACTGGGTTTCATTCCTGGGGTCTGATCCTGTTGCCTGGCAACCAGTCATCAAGTTGCACTGGCATTACAAATAGCTAACCCCCCCCCAAGCAACTTTGTCACATATACCCTCCAAAATTTTGCAGATAAAATATGGGACACATGTGACCAAGTGATGTCAAAGTGTGGTCAAGGTGGCAAAAGATATTAAAGAACATAGAAGAACATAGAAGCTAGGAGAGGCTGAAGTAATATGCTTTTGCCTGGAAAGGGTAAGATTCTGTCCCCTCCTCTTCTCTCCATCCTGCTGACCTGAATGTAAACTACATTTGCACTTTGAGCTTAGTTTGCAGTGACTGAAGTAAGATGAGAAGAAAAGGAGAAAGTGGGAGATGGAGAGAGAAATTGGTACATTTTAAAAGCAGGTGATAAAATGGGATGACAAAGGATTAAGAAGAATAGCCCCTGATAAGTGGGACATTTGGAGTGTATGCAGTTGAAATTCATGATACACAGGGCTAACAATCAGGAAGTAGCTATTAAAGTGTTCTGTTTAAATAGTAAGAAAAGCTGAATTAGTTATGTATTTCTCTGTAAAATTATTGTCAAGTATATTGTCCACATTCAAAAATTACTTGAAGCACACATTGCTATCTTTATAAAGGACCCACACCCCTATAATACAGGCTATTTGGCATCTTGTTTGCTCTGTACAAAAGGGGGGGGAATCCTCCCTCAAATAAGGTTTGGAACAATTCTTGCATTCAAATAAATGTAAAATATTTTTAGTGTGTCTTTAGAATGAACAGCCAGCATAGACTTGAACTTCGGTATGGAAGCCATTTGGCTAGGGGCTAGATATCCCTCACTGGCAGCTGGTATCTTCCATGCCAATGAGCTAGTGATCTTTCAAGGTTCTAGCTGAACATTAGGGGAGCTATCCAGGGTGCTGAACAGTATCCCCCAAAGTGATTCAGAACCTTGGATAGCTCCTTTAATGTGTAGACGAAACCTAGGCCCTTTTCGCACCTTAACTGGTACTGCTAGAGTCGCATGGGGATTGCACAAAAAGCCTTGTCTGGGAGGTACTCGCATCCCCTCCGTTTCCCTCCACACCAGCTCCATGCTGGCCAGAAGGAAGCATGAGCGCTTTGCCCCTTCCTTCCACAGCGCAGCCAAGTACTTTCCCAGGCTCTGCTGGGAGGAAGTGCGATGGCCACAGGTCCAGAGCCTCTGCATGCAAGGTAAGTGTGTGTGGGGCACAACAGGGATGTGCAATCGCGCATGATTTTCAGCAATGAGTCGAAAATGATATAATGCACAATCACCCCAATGGCCTCAGGAGCATTGTGCGACTGCAAGGACGTCATGTGGAACGGTCCTTGCAATCGTGTGATGCTCCTGAGGCCATTTCGCAAGAGGACTGGCATGCAAAAAGGGTCCTAGTGTGGACTTACTACCCTGTTGACACAGATGTCACCAACCAACACTGGGCTTCCCTCTACAAGAAGGCAAAATTTGTGTCAAGACAGGAAGAGTTTCTTTTTCCACATGTGGTGGACTTGTAAGAAGGCAAAAGGTTGTTGGTCTACGATTCATATGTTAATTCAAAAAATTTTAAAGGTAGATGTTGTAATGTATCCAGAAATGTTTTTGCTAGGTATTACAGATAAAGAATTGGATAGTAAGTATGGACTACTTCTTTGTTATATGATAACAGCTGTAAAAATACTCTTTGCTCAAACCTGGAAATGAACTAAAGCATCAATGATTAAGAATGGATTGTTAAGATTGCTGAGTTAGCTCAAATTGCCAAATAAACATGGGTTTTAAAGGATAAGCCAATTGAAGATTTCTTGACAGATAAAAAACCATTTATGGATTTTTAGAACTATAAGAAATCTAACAATGTAATAATTCATGGTTACTAGTATTTTTAGTGGGGTTACTTAATTGGATATATAATGACAGAATAATATTTTTTTCTTTTTTTCCTTTCATTACAGTTTTGCATGGAGGGGTCAGAGCCCTTTTGTGTTTTAGCAAGTTAGTGTTTACTATTCTAGTAAGTTAGTGCTTAATGTCTTAGCTTAGTGTGTTTAGTTTGGGTGTTTTTTTTCTTATCCTTCTTTCTGGGTGTACATTTTACAGATTGTGATAGTATTTTTTTATTGTGGATTAGATTGCTTATTTTAAAACTAATTAAAAATAATTTTTAAAAAGAAAACAAAGTTTGTAGACAAACAAAACTTGGGTAAAAAACAGTGTGTTGGAGCAGTGCATTCTGAATCTCCAACCAAGTGCAGTGCACCTGCTGCATATGCAGGGGTTCCATTCCAGGAACGGAATGTAACCATGTGAAACAAAAAATATAAGTGTGGACATCCTATTGTAGCAATGGTGCAGAGTTTGTGTGTGCAGAGGTTGCGCCAGAAGAGGGCGCACTGTATTTGGACAGCTACTTTGATCATATACACATCACACATACAAAAAGACTAAATTTGCCTGTGCTGATTTATATGTATAGATGCAAATTTAGAAGTTACTGTAATTTAAAGAGAAATACAAAACATCTCACCACTGTTTCTAGGCAATTTCAAGGCTTCAAGGCTTATATTTCTTCATCTTTAAATCAGGCTTGGATGAGGCAGCTTTTTCAAATGTAGCACATCTTCAGAGGTATGCCAGACCTACAAACACAGCCCTGTCCTCTGTAAAATAGGATATGTGGCCACCCTAATGGCAGCAGTGCTCATAATTCAGTAGTGTATAAAACTGTAAAAAACAGGAGTGTATAAAACTGTCCAGTCTTAAGTGCAAAAGGAACACACAGTTGGAAACATGGTTTATTTTCTTGGAGTCTATCACCTAAGGTCCTTTCACTCTACACAATTATAGTCCACAGATTCCACTTTGACATCCATGGCTGGATCCTGTGGAATCCTGGGATATGTAGTTGGGGGAGGCAATAGAGCTCTTCAGCTGAGAACTTTAAACACCCCTTCTTAAATCTCAGAGCCTAGGATGCCACAGGACACAGAACTATGGCAGTTGAAGTGGAACACAGCACTCTAACTGTACGGAGTGAAAGGGTCCCAGAACATTCCTCACCCCATCACCATGATTTGTTCCCACAGTCCTTTGACAGAACTTTCCCTCATTCACCTGGATCCTAGTATGAGTATCTTAGCAAGCAAAGTACTTGGGAAGGTAATCTGTGGGAGAGAGAAAAACTTCAAAGAAAGAAACTTCACTCCCTTCCCCTGCTCACCGCTGTTGTTGTTGTTGTTGTTGTTGTTGTTGTTGTTGTTGTGTGCCTTAGAGTCATTTTGAGCTTATGGCACCCCTAAGGTGAACCCATCACAGGATATCCTGTTGATTGGGGCACAGCAGACTGATGTTCACAACCCCCTTCTTCCAATGATCCCTGGTGCAAGAAGGAATTACATCAGGGGTCCTACTTCTGAATGTTACTGGCAGGGGCTGCTGCCCTATAAAGCAGGATGGAGGGAGAAGGTTGGAGCAGGAGACACTGCTTAGATATACTTAACTAAGTAGCTGATCTAGGATCAGAGCCCTAATTTGTAAAACAGACTAAGAGTTTCATTAAACTACTTGCAAAAAGGATGTCGTTATTCTATCATGACTGTCAAAGATAATATGTTACATACTGGTAATGACCGTGCTTGTAATATATTACTGTCAAACTCTAAAAAGGTGATCAGGCTCAGCCAGGTGAATACTGCACTAACTGATATGTTCATACAGTGTTTTGACCTCACGTACTCTTCCTTCACCTCCGGTGCTTCCATTTTCATCTAGCCATTGTTGTTCATTACATGTAATTACATTTCTAATTACATTTCATCTAACCACGTGTGCTTAGTATTGCTGTGGTTTAGTGAAACAAGCCAGATTCTGAGCCATGTTTTGAAGGTGGCTTGTTTCACTAAATCATAGTTATAGTGTATATCTGGATTTGAACATAACAAAAATTACTGTTAAGAGAAAATAGAAGCAAAGATTTTTGATTTCCTTCTCATAACCACACCAGAGGTAGACAGGGAAGTGCATAAGATTACAGCTCATGTATGTGCCAATAAATAATGACTTAGCATTACATAAGAATGTAGCCTAAGTGTGTGTTGGCTGATGGGCTAAATTTTCCGGGTGTTTTGCATTTAGCTTCCTTTTATATACTTGCAAACAACATATTGAGGTTAGCCTTTTAAAGAAAATAACATCAATAATTAGTCAAGGCATCAAAATTAAACTGGGACATGATGTACCACTTCCAAGCTTTTCAAAATAATTACTAGATATTGTAAACCCCAAAAATACAGTCCACGAATAATGAAGAGTAAATATGTGGATAAATATATTTGGAAGCACAAGTGGAATTTCAGTAGGATTAAGTAGATCCCACTGAAATCATTCATGAAAAAACTGGCTATGTGCAACATTATAATTTGATGTTGCTTGTTAGATGGGGAAATTTATCATTTTCACATCTGAGCTCCTATTTTCTTCTAGAAAAAAAAAGTTTGTTATCAGTATTCTTCACGTCTGCTCCAGACCACATAAAAGGGGTTTTTAACAGAAAACGGGATTATTCTTACCTAAACGTTAACTTTCAAAGGACAATAGCAAATCATGAAGGTTCATATGCCTCCTCCCCATGCAACATGATTCCCATGAATTCCGAGTATTCTCCTACTCTCCATGCAATTTTTTAGAAACACTTTCAAAATAAATAAATAAATGATTCCCATGACCTGGAACAGAAGGCAAAGGAGTGCTACTTTGTACATCAAACCCTAGCAACTCATAATGTGTAACACAATGGAAATTGTGCATAGCAGCCCTGTGACATACCGCAGCATCTCATAAAAAACTATAGTGCTGTGCCTAACATTCTTCAATGGGGAGTCTACACCACCGAGTATTTGCTCACTTAAACCCCAGGGTAGTTGAGAAATTTTCATGGAGCTTATAGTGATTTATAATGGGAAGCATAGGCTTTTTCAGTTACATTGTTCTCACTGACAGTGTAAAGAAAGAGACCACTAAATCTCTTCTCATCATAACTAATGATTAAGTCAGCAGCTTTTGGGGAGAATACAGAATGCCCTTCTACAAAAACAAAGTATTCTATTGTAATGCATTACATTTTTTGTGTGTGTATGTGGAAAAAAAATTCTTTTAAGTATCCATCCCATAAGGCTTTTGCAATATCTTTAACTAGATCTTCTCTCGTTGTCACCATATTGAAATAAATGGAATGTGTCAGGCTGGGTAATGCCCTTTTCAATAACTTTTTAGGAGATCACTCAACAGTTTGGAAGGAAAGAAAAAAATAAAGCAATGAAGCAAACTTTCTCAGGATCGTCTATGGCTTGAATGAAAGATTGGCTTGCTAAGGGAGACGGGCTCAGGCTGACACCAGTGCTAATAGGTGGAACAAGAAATGGTAATTCTGCAAAGTCAGTTACTTTACACTATCTTCAATGTGTCCCAGTCATTTGAGAAGTAAATTACCCAGTTAGAAAATGGGATTTGATAGCAATTCCCTGTCATATAAAGATCTTATTTAATTGACTGTAAATAGATCATAGTCTAATAAAGCCTAGTTTGATTCTACAGGCAGGTATGAAGAATTTGACATGCATTCTCTAGCCTATTGTAAAGGGTCTTGCAATGTCATGCCACTGGGAACTAATTGTCCTGGGATCTTAGGTAAAGGTCATAGTTCAGAGTCAAGAGTTATGATCATTTTAAAAGACCTCTATTATCTCTCCCTCCCTGTTCAGATCCCTTCTTTAATGTTTGATGCAAGATTGCATTGATCTTCCTTCTTGTGACAGAGTGTGAGTATGCATTTCAGCTTAAACAGCAAGACCTGTTTACTCTCAATGACTTTGCCTCACTCCACATCTCCTCCCACCGCCACACCACAAACTGCCAGAGAGATTCAAATAATCATTATCATCCTCATCATAACGCACTGAAATCAAACATTCATCAAGGAACACAGATATAATGAAAGAAGTGGAACAAAGACATATACTGGTAAGTAAAAACTGAAGGCAACCCTTCATTATAACAGCCCTATCCCTAAATTAGTAAAGATCATATTCAGTAGTGGTCAGGAGCCTATCCACCTATCCGTATTTTTATGGACAACTTTTACCATTTCCCACCACTTCGGCAATGCTCTTTGGGGCTGATGGGAGATGCAGACCTACACCCACTACAGGGGGATATTTTTCTCATCCCTGGCATTCATGAAGCTCCCCTCACTCCTGCTTTTGGCTGAAATTCAAGCCAGTTAACAGTTCTATTTGGTAGTAAGACAATGGTCATTCTTCCTCAGGTGCATCTCTAGTTACCAAAGAAACTTGTTTCCATAGAATCATAGACCTGGAAAAGACCAAAGGGCCATCAAGCCCAACCTCTTGCCATGCAAGAATATACAATCAAAGTATTCCCAACAGATGTCTATCTATCTTCTGTTTCTAAACCTCCAAAGAAGAAGACTTCACGACACTCCGATAAAGCGTATTCCACTGTTGAACTGCTCTTACCTTCAGGAAGTTCTTCCTAATGTTTAGATGGAATCTCTTTTCCCTAAGTTTGAAGCCATTGCTCCATGTTCTAGTCTCTGGGGCAGCAGAAAACAGGCTTGCTCCATCCTGCAGTGTTTAGAAAGCAATATGTTATTGTTTGTTGTGACATTGGAGAAAGTTATTTGTTACATCACTTTTAGCAGAGCTCATTGCCTTTTTGTTACTTCCCATTACTTTTTTTATTATAATATATATATGATTTATACGATAATTCCCTAAACTCAATTAGAATTGTTGCCATGATGTCTTTAAAAATGCCTTAGCAATTTTGGAAGTAACTAGAAAACATTGGTTGTTATACTAATAAAGCCATCTTGTTCCTATTTGTTGCATTACTTTTGAAACATGACTTCTTTGTACCCTTGTTATCCCCCAAAAGAAAGTATTTTTAGTAACTATGTAGTTTGCAGGTCATTATTTCCAAGCTCTAACTTAGGTTAGCCAATTGTAAGGTGTTTTATGTTGGGCTGTGGTTGATGATGATCCAGAAAACACTGGCTGGTGCCAAACACTGCAGCTTGCCTGGGTGAATCATTGGAAACACATTATACCAATCCTGACATGTCTACATTGACTGGAAATATTACTTTCTGAACACAGTTCATGGTTTCTACAAGACCCGAAGAATCCTGGATGCAGCATAGCTAAGAAAAGACTTCTGTCACAGTGTTCTATCATGGTCTCTTAGTTCAAATGGGAATATCTTCTGAAACCTATAATTTATATACCTAAACAAAACTACTTGGTCAAACAAACTGGCTTTCTCAGTGTATGCCCATAGTTCTAGAGAAGAATGATCAAATTCAAGCCTAGCTATCTTCAGAAGTAGTACACAGACTTTCTATAGAATTGACATTTGAAGGAGAGTTAAATTACTGTGACTGAGACATTTTTTATAATTTGATTCCTACTTTTGAAACTTTTGAAATAGGGGGTGGATACATGTGTGAATGGACAGACAGACAGACAGAAGGCAGGTAGGCAGACGTATCTATCTATCCTTATAGGGAAAGTTAATGTGTTTTTTACAAAGGCATTTGTGTAAGTGCTAGCTAAAATCCCTGGTTCCACACACATTACAATAGTAATTGTGATGCTATATGTGAAAGACTTCAAGCAATCTTATGGGCCTGTCAAAGCTGGAAGCATTATCTCCACTGACTGTGTGAAACCATGTAGTGTGGGACCTCTAGGCAAATCTCCTGCTTTCTCATGGGCTGCTCTTTGAAGGAGGTGTAAGTAGTAAACCAGAGCAGTAGAACCTTGCCAGCACTGCAACAAAGTTCTCCTTTCCTTCTGATTGCATAGCAGTGGGTAGGAAAAGCTGACATTGAGTCAACTGTTATTAATGGAACAGAACTATAATCTCAAGCTGAATTGTGCAATAATGTAGTTTCTTTTCCCCTCCAGAGATGGCTCCTGGCCTCAACCATTGCTACCTTGTTGACTTTCTATCTTGAATGCTTCTGCTCTGAAGTCTTAGCTTCTCATTGTCCTGAATAATAGCTATGTAATGATTGGAGAAATCTGCCACCTAGTGACTTAAAATGACCCTGCAGGCTACAGATGTTTAACACTACTAAAATTAATTACACCATTTAAAAATTATAAAAAGAAATACACAGTCTTAGGGATGTCTTGGTTTGACTCTCTCAGAGTTAACTCTGAGACTGACATATACGCATATGTTCTCTCATTAGTATAGGCCATCCAATAATACAAAATCTCTGGTCAGCTCTCTCTGAATTTTCCTGAATTTCTGACAGATACCTTTTAGGGAAATTCTCGGATTTGATTTTATTTCTGTCCACCATTCTCAGCAGAAATGGAAATCAAAGCACCAATGAAAAGAATGACTCAAGTACAGTGAAAACATAAAGAGCAGGATAAAAAAAAACAATTACAAACAAAGCAGTAGTGGGAGTAGTACCCACTGCTGCCAAATGGCTGCCCGAATGAAAAGGTTGTTGCTTTCCTGCCAGTGGAAGGATAAGAAAAAGGGAGCCAAGCTAGTCTCCCTTGGGAGAGAAATCCATAGTTGGGAGGAGCCACTAAGGCCCTTTCCGCAGCACCCTCCCATCCTACCATGGGGACAGGAGAAGGACGGGACAGCAACAATGCTTCTGCATGACATCATTGCAGTCCAGTCCTTGTCCCATCCCAGGTGGCATGATCACAGGTTAAATCGTTGATGGGTTTTCCTCAACAATGGCCTGCAATTGCACCACCATCCTGCACTTATCTGTCCTGCAGAAGGGCAGGAAGTGTGATGGCAGCACTTCCTGCCCCAGCGCAGCCTGGGAAAATACCCAGCTGCATGACAGAAGGAAGCAGCATGTCCATTGTGCTTTCTTCCCGGCAGAGCCCCTACCAGGATCACCACTAGATGCCACCACAAGAAGGTAAGCTTCAGAAAAGGCCCAAGAAAGTCATCTTTCATATCGCTACCAAGTCCCAATTTCCCTGACAGTGATGGGATCAAGAGCAGTCTCACAAAGCCTTGAAGGTTTTGTACGGGCTAATTTCCAAATGCTCAGCTGAAATGCTGAGTTAGTGCAATATCAGAAATTGGGGGAGAAAAGTAAAATTTCTTCACAGGGACAGAATGAGAGGTGGGCAATGCCCTCATTTTGGCCCCCTGGAGCTACACTCCTTGAACTGTGATGTTTGCTTCTTTGGCCAAAAGCATCAAATTTGTTTCAGAAAAAGTCCTAAAGTTTGTACTGTGACCCTAAAGAAATGGCTGGGCATTCTAATGAGAAGGATGGAGCACATGATCATGAGCAGAAGGCTTCACATTTCTAGCTAAAGAAGGGCTTTATTTCTGGGGAACATAAAGTGGAAAAATTCAAAGCATGCACAATTACCGGCGCTGTGGTTGCAGCTCTGAATGTATGCGGACAACACAATTGCACATGAATCTAATCAATACATTCATTCCTTATTAGAACATAATTACACATCCCAGGAGGCTGGAATAGAAATGTCCCATTAACCCCTCATGCCCTTTCCAGTTTTTCTTGGCCTTTCCCTCTAACAGATTTCTATGTCATTCCACTCATTAGAGGCTACTGTCTGCAACATTGTTACATAAATAAGGATGTCGATCTGTCAGAATGGGTCTCCCAGCTCAAGGGTGATGATAAATATCTGTCCCCCTGAATTAGGCTAAAGACAGTGGAATACAGGACAGCTACTGTTGATTATTGGATAGTTAATGTATAGAGGACAAAAGGTGCTGGAGCTTGGTCACTTTTTGAAATCATTAATATGGATTTAGGCCTATTGTTTAAGGAAACTAGGCTAACAATGGCATGCTTATTTTTGGGGGGCGGGAACTATTGTCTATATATGCTGGATGGGTTCATAATGTTAAAGGCAGGCTCTTTGGTTGAGATCAGTTAAATGCATTGTTCAGTTACTGGAACAGCTGGGAACAAAGTTGAACTATATTTGCCAAACACTTTAGGTGGTGGAGAATTTCATTCCCCTAAGAAATGCACAGTATACTAAGGAAAATAGGAAATCATATATACAGTAGAACAGTATTCACTCTGGGAACAGCTAAAGAGCTGCCTCTGAGGAAAATCACATGGCTCATACTGTAAATGGCTGCTTTATTACTAAGATGGACTGAGTTTTCAACTCTTTTTTTCAAACTATTTCTGCTTTAAAAAAAAAAAAAAGAAAAGTGGCAGAAAGGGATTTTTATCCAGTTAAAAATTTCTGATAGTGTTATCATTTGCACACTAATGACAGATTATTCATTTCTGACAACATTTAAAGCTGTCATGAGTGAGAGTCACACAGTAGCTTTTGTACCATGTGAAAAAAGTAGCCAGGTAGTTCTACTAAGAAGCATCATGATTTACCTGTCTAAACAGAAGGCATTAAAGGAAGAATCTCTCAATCTGCTTAACTTTCTTAACAAATAGTCAACACCAGAGATAAATAACCTTATGCACTCTAGATGTTTTGGACTACAGCACCCATGAGCCAAAGCTAGCCATAGCTAATGATCTCTCCCACCCACTACACCACCAGTCAGAGGTTTCACATACAAAAAATCTGCATATTTTCAAGAGCATGCCCTTCTCATAACTGTGTGGAAAAAAAGAGGCATTGTATTCATTTCTAATAACTTCTGTAGAACCGTATCCTAGGCACATTCTCTCAGGCCTCTCAGTGTCACAGTTTGGAATCAATTCAAGGATTATACCCATGGTTGCCCCATGCTGAAGTGACTGTGTGCACGCTGATAGAAACTAACTCAGTACAAAAGAACGAGATCTCTGTTTCAAATAGTGAACATAAATAAAAATGAGGGGATCACATACAGTACATTGAAGCTCACACACTGTGATGTAAAATTGCACATGAATTATGTACAAAAAATAGCAATTGTTCCCAGAAATAGACAGAGTATACACCTCCCATTTCTATAAGAAATGGTCGCACAGTATTCATTTTAAATAACTTTTGTGATTCCTTTTCTAAGTTTTGTGAACACTGTATATGCTGAAGACATAATTCCACAGCTTTATCAGAGTCAGAGAGGAAACAAAAGCAGCATTCTAATAGTGAGATCCTGATGGAGGATTCTGGGAGCTATAGTCCAGAACAGTAACTTTCTCAAATTCTGGCCAGCATCCTGTGTAGCTCAGTATAGCATAGTAGTTTTATATTCCAACATATGCTGTAGCTGGCCATTCACCAACCCTTGGACTTACTGAAGAGCCAGTGCAGCCTCCTCCTGATGGCCATTCTGGGCCTGGTGGAGGACAATGGAAAAGCATTTGGTTACATTCCCATAGTCTGAAGCAAAATGACTACATCATCCACTGAGATTCTCCATGGTCCCTCAGAACTGACAGTGGATGATGTAATCATTTCATGTCTGGCTATGCAGACATAGCCAGGTTTTTCCCAGATCTCCCTCCTCAGCTCTCCACCAGGCATGAAATGGCTGTTGGGAGGGTCTGCAATGGCTCTACAGTAAAGCTAGAGGGAATTTTCATTGGTGTGGAGAGAGGAATGGAATGCTAACCTCTGCTTGGACCAAACACACAGATATAAAGTGTGACTTTGACTTGTATAAGAGATTAATAGGATACCAGCCTCTGACTGGGGAGAGGAAGAATGAACACAGTGCATTCTGGACATGACAACTTATCCATGCTCCTGGACATTCAATCAGGGTCAACTTTTCTGCTTTTAAAATATTGTACACTGTCCAATGTCAGGAAAAATGTGGGATATAAATTAAACAAACAAACAAACAAAAAATTTAAAAACAACCTTTATAGATTTTTTAAAAACCAGCATATAGGCATCTCTCTCTCAGCATACTTTTCAAACCCTGCTTGGTACAGCAGCATGCCCTAAAAATATCATCAAACATCTCTCCAAAAGATGATGTGGCTTCAGGCTTCTTATGGACCAATGCTTTGTCAGCCAATAATATCACTGCGGGAGCCAGCTCAGTAGTGTATGGTAGCTGTAATTCTCTCCATGCTTCCCTCCCTCTAATTTCCTCCACCCTGAGGGAGCAACTATTGCAAGGAGTATCCCCCTTTTCCTGGCACAGAGACACATGGAAAGTTTCTGCTACGTTATTGTAGTCAGAATTCTCAATCACGTTGGGAGATGCCAGGAACCAAACAACAATCTTTTGAGTCCAGCAGGATCAACAAGTCAGCCTGTTAAGCCACTGTGCCAGTTTCTGAAAAAGCTGATTTTAAGGAGAGCTTTGTGAGCTGACTGCAGCTCATTCACATCTTTATCCAGACACAGTGACAGAAACCTCAACCCGCCCCTCCAAAAAATGAAGGTTGATAAAAACCAGGGATATATATGTACAACTCCTGAAATTCATTTGGCTGGGAAGCACTCAAAGGAAACTTTGCCCAGTAGGGAAAGTTTAAATGTACAGACTTACCAGCAGCACAGTCCAGTTAAGGAACAGACAATAACCCTTTTCACATGACAATACAGGGTGAAGAAATGTATGGAATCAATAAGGAGAAGATCAGGGTTTTGTCCTGTGTGTCTCTGTCTCTGTTCTTCCTGTGTTCGTTCAATGTGTGTATAAGGAAAATACAGAGCCTTTATGCACAGAATCAGGTATCCTATAAAATTCAGGGAACAGATCCTATGTACAATTTTGTGTAAACAACAGACTGCATGGACAAATGAAATTTCTGTAATGTAAACTCATAGAGAATGGGACACAATCCAGACATCCCCGTCACCACCACATATTCCTTTACTTTGAAACTGTTGTATAAAAATTTATATGTGTCTAGTATGTGGATCGACTTCACTGCATTAAATCTGGACTCTCACTCTGTCATGACAAAAAGCATTAGGAAAGAGATAAAAAAATAAAGCTACTGATATCATAGAGTTCGCCTGCATATTTGAGAGAAGATACACTTAGAAATCTATGTACAATGCTGTTATCAAAAATGACACTGACAAACTGGAAAAGCTGATGAAACAGGCAAGCAAAATAAACCATGGTGAGAAGAAATTTCCCATGACGAAAATTTTCAAAGTTTAAAGCAATTTAAAAAGTAGATAAGTAACCTCGTATGTCTTTGAATATCTGAAGGGCTGTCACATGGGAGATGGAGCAAGCTTGATTTCTGTTACTCTGGAAGATAGGATCCAAACCAATGGAAAGAAATTACAAGAAAAGATATTCCAGCTAAAAACAAAGAAGGACTTCCTGGTGTGAAAAGCTGTACATTGTGAACTCTTCTTCACTGGAGGCTTTTAAAACTGAGCCTGGATGGTCACCAGGAAGGAATGTTTTGGCTATGGATTCCCCGCATCACCAGAGGGTTGGAATGCATAATTCTGAGAGTCCTTCTGACTTTATGATTCTATGGTTTTATCAATGTTTCCAGAACCAATTAATAGATCTGAAGGGGAGCGGGTTCCAAAAAGACAATGCAATTTGCCTCAAATCCTAGTTGTAGTCTTTCCTTAGGCATCTGTTGGTCACAGTATGAAACAGGATGCTAGGCCAAATAAGTTTCTGATCTGGTCCAGCAGTTCTGATACTCGTGACAAAACAATCCTTTGGACAGGTTAATTTATGAAACCTCCAGAAAAGGCAGAATAAAACACCCAATAGGGTATTTTAGGACTAAACTAAGCATGACAAAGGCACATTCCTTGTGCCCTCTCATCTGTCTTAGGAACATGAAGAAAGGGAGGCTGAAGCCATCAATCACTCATGAAACAGCTTTGTTGTATGCTTTTAAGTCATTTCCAACTTATGGTGACCCTAAGGCAAACCTACCATAGGATTTCCTGGGGGCTGAGAAAGTATGATGCACCCAAGGTCATCCAATTGGTTTCCATTGCTGAGCAGTGTATCGAACCCTGCTATTACCCTAAATCTTGGAGAACCACCAGGAGAAAAATGGCTGAGGCATAGCACCTGGGAGGTGAGGGAGTCAGGGCACAGGAAAGATGCAGCATGCATTTTCGTGCATGTACACTCTACGCATAGGTCAGTTCTAATATATGGGTCAGCCAACATAAGGTCTAGTTTGCCCCTTTGTCTTTGGAATTCAGCCACTGACTATGCTGACTAAAGGATTCTGGAAGGTGTGGTCCAAAAAGGTGATTTAGAGACTGCAACAGAACTTGGGTCTGTTTGTGACAACTTCCAGAAACCCCAGTGGCCAATCTGGTATTTTTTTGCATAATACAGTTTTATCACCATTCTCAGTACGAAGAAAAGAAATAAAACTGCATCACAGAAAAAGCAACAGCCTAAATCAAATGTGGGAATCATGTGGCCTTTCAGCTATGACAAAGCTACAACTCCCAGCAGTCCTGGCCATCATTGTTAAAGAAAGCTGGCAGTTGTAATCCAAAGACAATTGGAAGGCTGCATGATTCCCACCTCTAGTCTAATTTCATTTCTTGCTCCAATTAGAGTAGACTTTACGAATCAAATCTTGAATGGTAAGTCAACTTTATGTAAATCTGACTGATTCAGAGAGTCTCCTCTCATTAGAACTAGCAACTGGATTTAGTCCAAGGTATGACCCTGGAGAACAAGGTTAGATTCCCCACTCAGCCATGGAAACCCACTGAGTCACCATGGGTGTGTCACATATCCTTAGCCCATGGAAAACTCCATGTTAGTTTCACCTTAGGGTCACCATAAGTCAGAACAACTTGAAGACACACAACAATGGCAACAGTATTCAAGGAGCATGGTAAAGTGTAAAGGCTTTTGATAGACTACAATTTCAAGTGAAGGCACTAATACACCACCAGGCAATTATTTTATTGGGAAAGGGAGCTATTGTGAGAGTTGTCATTATCGAGGGCAACATTACTTTGCCTTTCCTGAGAGAAATAGAGTTGTCAGAGAAGGAAATACCGTGTGTTTCTGGTGTTTGACTATCTCTTATTCATATTAACAGCTGTCTTAATTTGACACCAGCAGGATGCCAGAGATTGAGCCATACAGGAGGACTCTGTTACTTTAGGACAAAGTGAGAAATAGAGGGAATTCTCTTTTGCCACTAGGAATTTGCAACAAGTTAGTCATGGGAACTTGTGCACACATGTAATAACAAAAATCCCAAGATCTTTAAAAGAATTAGATTCGTAATTCTTCAAAGATACCAGGAGGCAGTCAGGTCCCCATGAACACATTTTTTTTTCTTTAAACAACAGTTGGTCAAACCAATTGCTGGCACTGATCTCAATCTCAAAGACTGTTGAAATAAATTCACAGAAACTTTACTTGCTAATGCAGAAAATGACGACAGCTGCTGCAGCTGCTGAACTACAGGGAACCGGTGGCCAAGACTAATATTTCCAAGTGTGCTTCTAAACAGCACCCTCTGTCTATGTCCGTTGGAGGGGGGGCAGGAGGAAGAGAAGATGATATAAATGTTTCAGGGACTTTTCTGATTTGCTAAATTAAAGAAAATTACAAGTCAAATTGCTGGGGTGCACTGTAGTTGAATCAATATTTCCCAACATATGTGGGGTAACTTTATCAGGGAAAATTATTCTAAGCCACATCATTACCTTTGCCTATTGCTGCCCCCCACCCTCAGTACTGGTGCAGCCCATAGAGTCCTTATGTGCAAAATTTGCTGACAGAACTTGGGACCATCTAGAACAGCCCAGGTACCCATCTTGAACATGGGATTAACAGTAACCTACTCTGCAAGGTTGGTCTGAGGATATAATGAGGAACATAAATGTTTACTTGTTCTTGTTGATTTGTAGAAACACTAGTGTAAATGCATAGCATCCAACATTCCACAAATAAAAACCAGGACACTTGTGGCCAAGCATCATCAGAGTGTGGACAAGTTGGCAAAAAAATCATTAATAAGGAAGAACACACAAATTAGGAGCTGCTACAGCACTTTGCTTTTGCCTAACCCTCCTGTGAACAGCAAGACACCACCCACCCCTGCAAAGTAGATTGAGTGCAAACTATTTCTGCACTTTGAACCCAGTCTGCAGCAACTGAAATAAGCTGAGAACAAAGGGGGAAAGTGAGGGGGAGGGAGAAAACTAGGACTTTTTAAAAGCAGCTGAAAAAGTGATAGGACAGATGATTAATCAGGACTGTCCCTGCCAAATCAGGATACTTAAAGAATATGTAAATACAATGAACACTGGCAGGATTTTCAGTCTTTCCTCTTTGCACCTTCAGCCTTCTCATGTGTTGAAAAGCTTCTTCGCTTCAAAACCATACCTGAAACATTCTTCTAAATATGGCTATCTCTGGAATCAACTGATTATTATTTTTAGAGATCTAGATAGCTTTGAAACAAATGGTGTTTAATGGTGCACAGTGGCATACAAAATTTTGTCTAACTTAATATCCCATACTTTTCCCTAAGTGTTTTTGTGAGCCAAACACCCGCAGCTGCATTTCAGCCTTTGGATGTATATATGTTACATATGTATTGATTTACTTATTAAGGAAACAGGAAGACATCATATCTTACTGAATTTCCCAGCATAGGAAAACACAGCATATTTTATCTTCCATCACAGAGACTCTTGTGTATTTATGACATCCACAGTGGTGCTCCAAGAAAACCTGGGAAAATGTGCTATACGGGGCAATGGAAAGGAGGCCGGTAAAAGAGGGGGACAACCACAGTAAAAAGAGAGGGAGTATATACAATAGTATGAATGATATAGATACACACACACACATGCAAACATAAGCACGGACATACACATACACATAGACATACATATTCTTTTTGGAGCACTGCCACCCTAGGTCCTTTTTAAATGAAATTATAAAACTTTTTCCATTTTTAAATAATTGGACTTTTTTCAATAGTGGTAATGTGCTGAGAGAAATATATGAACTTGTCTCAAGGTACCAAAGATGGGCTTTAGAATGTAGAAAAATATCCTTTCAGCAGAAACACAGTCCTGTGGGAAGACATGAAAACTATGAGAATTGAGAACAGTTGAGAAGAACCAATGACAAAGAACAGTCCCCAGGCCCTTTCACTTTTCACAGTTATAGTACTATGATTCCTAAGGAATCAAACCCCTAAGGAATCTTGTGGTTTGCAGTTGAAAGAGGCAATTGGAATTCCCTGCCAGAGAGATCTAGTGCCTCACCAAACTATAAACTCCCAAATTCCATAGGTGGTTAAAGTGGCACTATAGTACTGTAATTTGTATAGTCTGAAAGGCCCTCCTGACTAAATGATTAAGAAGGGGGTAAAACAGGCAGTGGTAACTTATGGACAAAGAAAAGGGAAATATTACACAAGGGGAAGAAGTGTGCACCCTGCTTAGAGAACTGACTCTGAAGAAAGTAAGAACAGAGCTTCGGTTTTTCTGACAATATGTGAGCAAAGTCTTCCATTTTTCATACTTTGGGTAATAGCAGATGCTTTTCAAAGGCTATCCTGGATATCATCATGTGTATATTTTGTTAACTTAAAGGACTGGTAGTATGGGCACACGTCCAGTCATTGAAAGCAAAGTTGCCATTTTGGCCATCGGAGAAATACCAGAATCCTTACTAGGATAAGACCATTCTTAGGCCAAATTGAATGTCACAAAATAGTCTGCATGCTTTCACATTTTCCAAACATCATAATCAGGCTTGATAGTAAACAAATAATTTTTTTCCTGTTATTGTCTCTTTAAGTCCAATACAAATGTGTTGCTCCCAGTAACCTGAGGCAATTGAGATCATCCGGCGACATTGTTTATTACACAAGACTACAATGACATGCAGACCTGCAGTCAGTTTGAATAACAAGGCATTCCAGATAAGAAATTGCATCACAGGGAACAAATTTCAGGAGGAAAAAAATTCCAATCATTCAAGTCTAAGGAATTGGTGACCTTCTGACAAAGTCTCTATGATAAAGGTAGGCCCAGGCCAGCTGGAAGAAAGGGCAGCAACCCCCATGTTATGGTATGAATGCAATGTTTAAGCCAAGTGGAGGCTGACAATGAGTTTTCTGGCACTACATGGACATCTAAGAAGAATGACTCTGTTATATACTCCAGTTTGGACACTATATCTGTAGTTCATCAGATTAAATGCAGTAGATACGGCAAGTACTTATAGAATGTACAGACTGAATCTATATCTTTACCACTAAGACTATTTTCACAAGGCATTTCCAATGCGAAAGGGTCCCCTGCGCATCACGCAAATGTGAGGAGCGGTCCACACGATGCACTCGCATTTGTGCGATGCTCCAGGGCCTGACATGGACCACGCATGCATTTTTTCATTTTCAGCTTGAAGCTGAAAATGCTGCGTGGTCGCGCATTGTTCCGGGGGCCCGCATGCACTTACCTTGCGTGCAGAACCTCGGGAGCCAGGCCAGTCACGCTTCCTGTCTCAGTGCAGCCTGGGAAGGTCCCAGGCTACACTGCAAAAGGAAAAGGCGGGGCTCTCGCACGAGCACGAAGCTCGTGCAGAGCCAAAGAAGCAGGGAAGCAAAATCCTTTCTCCAGAGGCTGCTCGTGCAAGCACCACACTCCAGCGCCGAAAATGGGTGAGTTGCGGAAAAGGGGTAAGGTCAAACCTAAGTATTGACCATTGGCCCAAATGGTAGGAAAATTGTTTTCTCAGACTTATTGATATTAGCACACCAACAAATGAGGTGGTGTCCTTGACCTATGAGTCAGCAAGGTAATGAATATTTGCAACCAAAGTTTAGCCACAGTTCAGAGCATTTAAGTTTTCACAACAAGCTTTGCCAACTAAGTATTTCTGTATCTAAGGAATTTCTGTGGATTCAAACTAATAACAATAAATCACATCATTCATATTCAATGAAGATTATGGTAATATAGCCTTAGGTAATGTCATGGGCCATCCAAATCCACAGATTCCATATCCATGGATTCAACCAACCTTGGCTTGAAAATATTCCATCACCACCCCCAAAAAAGCCCAAAATCAAAAAAACAAACTTTGATTTTGTTTGTTTGTTTTACATAAGGGACACCATTTTGCTACACCATTGTGCATAATGGGACTTGAGCATCCATGAATTTTGGTATCCCTGAGGGGTTGTGGAACCAAACTCTAGTGGATACTGGGGCCCACCACACTGACAACAAAAAACTGCAGTAGAATTTGAAAATCAGATGACAGAGGAAATAATAAAAACAAAGACAAGTCTGACAATGATGTATACATCTACCGTGATTTGTTCTATAAAAACTAGATTTATTTAGATATATGGTAAATAAATCATATGATCTGAAGAAAGGGACCTGGGCAAAGAAAGCAAATGAAATAAACATGCAACAATAGAAGCATTGCTACACAGAAGATGAAAAGCAACAAGACTATTAAAGGGTTGGTGATAGAGATAAAACATTGCAAAAACAAATGATCATAAAAGAAATGCCAGTTGTTGTGCCTATGATTGATGTGCTTCCTGGAAATATAGCTTGGAGTGAATTTGGATAAACACAAAACATCCTAATTCCATAGACCTTACAACGTCCACATTATTTCACAGAGGAAAGATTATTTCTTCAGGTAGAACCAGAGTGAAATGGCTTTGAAAGCGAAGGAAACAATATTATGCCTGGTCCTCATAAATCTGGAGCAGGCAAAGGATCGGGCAGTTGCACTTGGAAAAGCAGTTCTGTGGTGAAAGACTACAATCCACAATTCACTAAATTTGACCTTTCTTCAGCAGTGGTAGGATAAAATCCTTCCTGAGGTGCCCTTGCCACTGCATACTTTATACAATGAAATAAACCTACAACAATGTCCACCAATGATGCAGTTACTGCATGGTAGTAACCAATGGCTTCATATTGCAACCATGTTCTATTTACCATTTTCCTCCTGTATATAAAAAGGGCCTTGGACAAGAAATATTGCAGGAAGTCTGCTTATTTTTCCCATTGGGATGCTTTTGCCCCTGGTGTGCAAGTCAATATTAATATCAGTATTTGGGTGCCAGCTTTCCAACGTATTCTTTGCTCCCTCCAGTTTAAAAAAAAAACCTGAGAGAAAACAACAACAAAAGTCATGTGACACTACAATGACTAACAAATTGGTGTAAGCTTTATTTGATGCATGCTTTCATAGCCTACGGCCCACTTTGTCAGGTTCAGGAAGTCTTTCCATTGTTTTATGATTATACATATGCTTGGAGGTAGTTTCATATTCAGAAAGCATGGGTAATCAGAAGAATTCAAATGCAAATGGTAGGAGCAGTGATTATTCCCTTAGTGGATTCCATTAGCAAGCATAATACATGGTGATGATACAGACATCCATGCAGTAATACATGGATTGTAATCAAATATAGGGCAAATTAAAAGCCTTTGTCCTCATTCAAGCCACAGCAGAGAATTCATCAAGAGGTTTAGTTCTATCTCTTGTGGTTTTTTTATACCACCATATCTGTTAATCAACTCATGAATGCAATAATCTACAATATAAAAGTCAAAGTCTGTTTGAGAGCTTGTCTGTTTGTCTGCATTGGGCAGGCAAAGACCTCATGTGACTGGCCGTGTAAGGCGAGAAGACCTCATATGACTGGCTGGCTGTGAAGGTTCTATGGAATCCTGGGGTTGGTAGATCAGGGAGGAGCCTTTAGAATTCTCCGCCAGAGAGCTCAGGCTGGTTGCTATGGAGATGAGGCCTATCAGCTCAGACTGGATTGCAGAACGTGGGGAAAATTTGCACATATTGGACACATAGGAACTGAAATTTGTGTTATTTCAACTGCATCTAATTCCTAAGATATTTCTAATAAATATTGGCTGGCTCTGAAGATTCTATGGAATTCTGGGCTTTGCAGTTTAGGGAGGGGCGTTTAGAATTCTCAGCCAGACAATAGGCCAGTTGTTATGGAGACAAGACCTAGCAACAAGGAGGAAGTCAGTACATTCCCTCAGGAACCCAACCTCTGTATGTTAACAAATCTGAATACAGATTGGATTGGGGAATACGGGGGAAAGCTACAGCTACTGGAATAGGTCAGTTGCTATGAAGATGAAACTTAGCAGCAAGGCGGAGGACAGTGTATTCCCTCAGGAACCCAAACTGTGTATGTAAATAACTCTGAATACAGGTTGCACTGGGAAATATGGGGGAAAGTTACAGGTATTGGAGAAGACAGTTTGGTGAGTTCTTAAGAGGAAAATAAAATCCTGGGCAATGCTGGGTAAACACGCTGGTATCTAATAATTGCTAACTGTCATCAAGTCAACTTTAATTTATGACAACCCTACTAATGAGAGACCTCCAAGTCACCCTGTTATCAGCAGCCTTGCTCAGGTCTTGCACACTCAGGGCTGTGACTTCCTTGACAGAGTCTGTCTGTCTGTCTGTCTATCTATCTAGAAAACAGTCTTTCTCTTTTCCTACCACCATCCATCTTATGAAGCATTATTATCTCTTCTAGCGAATCATGTTTTCTCATGATATGTCTATAGTACAAAAGTATCAGTTTAGTCATCTTGGTTTCCAGGGAGCACTCAGGTTTGATTTGCTCTAGGACCCTTTATTTGTCCTTATGACAGTCCAGGGTATCTGCAGCACTTTCTTCCAACACCACATCTCAGATGAGTTGATTCTCTTCCTACTAGCTTTCTTCACTGCCCAACTTTCACATACATAGAAATTGAAAATGCAATGGCATGGAACATCTTGGCTTTGGCATTCTATGATTAAGCATTAGAATAATCAAATATTGTGGTACACCCATTTCTTTAAGAGTGATCCATAGTTTCTCATGATCTACACAATTAAAGGCTTTGCTATAATCTATAAAGCACAAGCAGATTTTCTTTTGAAACTCAGTGGTACACTCCATTATCCAGCATATGTGTGCAATATGATCCCTTGTGCCTCTTCTTCTTCTGAACCAAGCTTGGTCATCTGACATTTCTTGCTCCATATATGGTAAAAGCCTGTGTTGTAGAATTTTGAGCATCAGTGGGAGATTAATGCACTGATCCAGTAGTCTGCAGTCTGCAGTTCCTGACGTCCCTTTTCTTAGGCATTGGAAAGTATATGGAATTGGAATGTCTACCTGTGGGCCATTCCTTGTGTTCCGTATTTGCCTACTACTATTAGTGTAAGTGAATGCACTCTATTCTGATGTACTGGCTTAACAAAAGGGCTGATATTTGCCAAATTCTTCTCCTATAAACTGTCATTATTAGGTGAATAGCTAACTAGAATGGGCTTTATTCAGCAGCAGGACTGGACTTGAATCTGTAAACTCTTATCATCTCCTCCTGAAAACCGCAAAACAGTTCATGAAAAATATATATCCTAGTTCACATAGATCCCTGCTTTAGAGCCTCTAAGCTACCTGGCTCAAGACTGCTTTGCATAGTAGATTTCAAAGGCTTTAAATGATTCCTATAATTCCCTCTTATATCCACAGAGATGTTCAGAATGAATGCATATGACAAATTCCAGGCCAGAACTGTAACATAAGTGAATGCTGCAATTCACAAAGTCTCACTGGGAGCCAACTGTCTTTGTTATTTAGAGTGAAACTGCACATTTACATGACAACAGCAGAGCCAGTTTCCTTCTTCTCTGTCCCCGGTAGGCTATGACATCACTGCATGTTAAGTGTCCCACCTCTGCTCCACACAAGTGGCAGCCATCAGGAAGAAAGAAATGAAGCCTGCTGAACAGCTATGGCCAGATGTGCTACTTGGAAATGAGAGCCATATCAAATATTATATAGAAAGGTGATGAATGAAAAAGTCTGCAAGTAAGATAAAGTTCTCTGTACATGAACATCCCCAGCAATTAAGAGTATCCTAAGTTCTGTTGTTCAAATGCAGCATGGTATAACCGTGGTATGGTATAACCAAGAGTACCGTATTTGCCTGCATATAAGACACACTAGCATATAAGATTTATAGACATTTAAACACTGGCAAATACTATTTGCCAGCATATAAGATACACTGGTATATAAGACGCACCCCATTTTCAAACATTATTTCTCAGGGAAAAAAGTGAGTCTTAGGCCCTTTCCGCACAAGGAGAGTGAATTGCTCCATGCCGTTACTTACCGGTTCTTCTTGGCTCAAAGCAACGCAGACTTTCACTTAAGCCCTCCCACAGGGCTCCTCTGTTTGTTCCAGGGCGATGCGGAGCAGTGCAAGGTCTTTAGATCCGCACTGGTGAGGTTTACAAAATGGTGGCTTCTGGTTGTTTGTGGGTCTGGACCAACCGCTGAAGCTGGCCACGTCCAAAGCCTGCCCTTCACTGATCACAGGCACACATTGGTGCAAATCTGAGCATCTGCACAACTGAGCAGGAACGAAATGGCACACTCCAGAAAACTGAAAGACCATTTTTTTTCCTGTCTTCACATAGCGCGCTGGAGGACAACTTGGGGGGAGGGTTGGATTGGATTTAGGTGTGGAACTAAGGTAAATAGTCTGAACCTAGTCCAATCGAAGGTGTGGACGACCTCCATGACAGGATGCCTTGGCCCGTCTTAACTTCCTTGTGCAGAAAGGGCCTTATACACCAGCAAATAGGGTAATTATGGTAGCAGGAAAGAGCAGGGTCTTTTCTGCACCAGCACTAAAAAATCTAAGTAGTTCTGGTAGGAGCTTCCCAGTTTATTTCTTTATGCATACTTAAGAAACTTTCCAAGTCTTATTTGCTAGTGAAACTTGCTTTCAAAGGTGAAATACCACGCACACGCACCCATCCCTGGTCATAATACTGGAAAAGGGTCAGAGTAAGAAAGATGCCAAAATATCCATCATGAACTATGGGATTCTAACAGAAAAAACCATGCCTGTTTATGGATATGTTTCAAATGGACACAACATGATTAGGCATTGATAATATACATTCAAATAAAAAGTCATCTTTGAGATCATTTAGTAATCTCTCATAAAACCCAATCTAGTTTTAGTTAGTAGTAAATCAGTCATGGCTTTAAAAAAAAAAAAAGACAGACACAATGAGTATGCACCCTCCAAAGTGTATCAAAAGGGCCAGCCAACCAGTACAATGAGACCTTGATCAGCACCACCTCCATAGGCATACACCTTTATCCGCATTAACTGTGCCACCTAATGACATCAAAAAGTATCCACAAACTCTTTCAGGTTCCTCTGCGCTCTGTATAAGCCTTGCCAAGTCTTAAATCTTCTGGGAAGGACTTTCTCTCAGTCCAACTACCTTCACAAGCTCATCTGGTTAGGACATGAGAGAAATACTTCTCAGGGCTATGGAAATTCCTTCTGAGGGGGCTCATTTGCCCCCCCTCTTTTTGCCAGTAGGCAAAGACTTTTTTTATTTAGACAGGCCTTCAGGTTTTACATGATTGGGTCAGAAAGATTTTTAATGTTGAGTCCTTTCTTTAAAACTATACTTTTAATATGTTTTTAACTGTTTTAAATTAATGTTTTAGGTATAATGTTTGTGCAATTTTTTAAACATCAGCACAATGTATTTTTTTAGCCATGCTTTGTTTTAACTTACTTGTATACTGAAAACTGCCTCAAATCTCATAGTGGGAGAAAAGTGGGATGTAAATTAATTAAAATAAACCAGCCAGCCTCTAAGATGGAATGTGCTTTTCTGATATTCTTGGGTGTATGAGACTGCACGTTCTCAAAAGATGACCCACAATTCCTGGACCCTCCCCACACCATAATACTGGATCCACATTTTTCATAAGGATCCAAACACTGATTTAATGTTAAGTGTCATAGTGACATGGCAGGATTAGCATGATTCCCTCCCGCCCCTCATTTACTTTATGGATGGAATCAACAGAGAAGCTCATCCAAGCAAACTTGATTCACACATTGGCCGTTCACGTCTTGTTACGAGCACAACATATAACTGTGCTTGTCTTGTAGACAAAAGTCCCTTGACAACTGCAAAACCTCATTATATCATTTGCCATCATAGTCTATAACCTGCTAGTAATCTGTACCCCTTAATCTTCAGTAAAGTTGTTGCTATGGCACCATGACCCATTTTAAACTAGTATTCTTAGTACTAATCGGAGATCTAATTGTTCATATTAATACAAGCATTAGACTGAATTGTGACATTATTTCCCCAGTATGTGCCATATGTGACACTTAAGTACTGGTAACTGAGCCAAAGGAATAAAGCTGTGAGTAGCATGTTCAATAAGAAAAATTGTGTAAAGATCCAGCATTCAACATTTTAATAGAAATAGCTGCTGTATAACTTTCCCACAAGCAATTGGACACTAGTATTTTTAGCCAGTTGAGGCCAATGTATGTTAAGAATAGCCATGGCTGCAGTGGGAAAATGCACAGTTTCTATTATGGGGCAGGCAGGCAGAACAACAGCTGGCTGGTGATGCATTCATATGAAATATGCAATTATACAGCACAGATAAGAATAAATTTTATAAACTGTTTAGAGTGGGAATTGTGAGGAGACAATGGCATATTGTTGTCTTCTTTCTTGTGAGAGGCATAGCGTTTGCTTGAACAAATTGGAAATGTGGAATCCGTTCTGTTTATGTGTCACTTCCCGCAATGGGACCTTCACAAGAACAACATAGGTATTTTTCATGGGGAAGAAATTTAGACAGATACCATCTGTGCATCAGTTTAGACAGCACAATATTTAGAAATATTATCCAACTTAAGACACAAGAAAGGGAGTCGCTGCTGATCACAGATGAGCTTCTTCATTTAGTTTTTCTCCACCAGACTAAAATATAGTGGGAAAGCAGTTCTTTCCCAGGCAGATGAAACTAAAACAGGGTTCTAGTTCTGGAATCAGGTCATAAATTGAAATGATAACAAGAATGTCGCTAGTCCATTTCCAAAACACAGAGATTTGTTTGGTTGTGGTAGGGGACAGATGAGGTGCGTGTCACTGATTTCCTATAAAAATAAAAACAATAAGTTGAAAATGCAGATTGACAGAGTTAAGAAACTGCAAGGGAGTTTGGTACACTTTCCAAAATATACAGAAGTGCTGTGTGAAAGGGGAAGAATCTTCTCTTGTTTTATTATACATCATATATGTTGTTGCTTTCTTTTTTTAACTGATAAGCTCCTTCTGTTCTTGCTGTGGCACTGTTTGTTTTAGAAATAGGGTAAAATCAATAATTTTTTTGTCTCTTCAGCTCAGTAGCAAAAAGAAGCCTAAGCATCAGGATTAGTGGGCACAGTTCAGTAGGATTTCTCCCTTTATGAAACAAATCTGTATTAATTGATTTCCCCCTCCTTGATGTGGATTAATTACAGCTCTTTATTAGGAATATTATCAGAAATAAATTATAGACCTGTATAGATTGTTAAGCCTAGATTTGATCTGAATGAGGCTAATCAATACCCAAGGCCTGTGATTTAAAGTAATTCATTAGGGCCTCAGGAGAAGCTGAACAGTGTATGTGAGAAATGTCTCATCTGGAATATTGAAAGCAGCTGAATCCCCAAAGAGGGGATATATGCATTTGCAATTTCTAATAAATATTTTAGATCAACTGGTTCTGTTTCTTCCATTATTATGATTGGGAGTAAAGCACTAACAATGGGGCGGATGATGACCACATGGTGGGTAGATCATTTCTCAGAAGGTATCAATCAGTTTTGTAGACAGCTAGTATAGTATCTGCCAGGCTATTTGTTTCATATTACTTATGTGCCAATGATGGGTTGAAAATAATTTAATGACTATGAAGTGAGGCCACAAAGTTATTATGGATACCGGAGGTTGGTTAGGTTACATTATTCTAGGTGAAGTCATACTCATTTATTTTGATTGCTAGTATGATATTGATGAAATGGTGGATACAGGCCAATCTATAACACTTCTTATTCAATATGAACTCCCTGGGTGTTCTTGAGCGAGTTGCTACATCTCAACCTTAGCTCCCTATCTATCACATCAGATATCAATGATGAATCTTTTAGGGCTGTTTCAAGGTCAAATGGAAAGTCTATAATAAAGCACTTGCATCCTACAACCCACTGAATTTAGTAGGACTTATTCCTGAGTAGATAAGCATAAGAGCGCATGGTAAGAATTACAATAGATAATAGTACCTTTATTTTTCTTTCACCTTGTAACAGTATTCTAGAACAGAAATGAATTGTGTGTGGCCAAAGCCCAGTTCTGTACAACAATCATACTTACTAATTTCCATCATTTACTATATACTTCAAACTTCCAAAGTAATATTCAAGGGAACCAGCAATAAAAGCAGAAGAAAATACAAAATACAAATACAGATTATCTGTCAGTCATTTGCAAGAACAACAATTATGGGATGATGCCAAAGTGAGTCCAAACTACAGCAGGGTCATTGAAATGTTAGTTATTCCTTATATATGTCACATTGATTTGCACAGGTCTACTCTCATAGGGGTAACATTGAATTTAGCCTATTAATATTAACCTGAACCACCATGCAAATAAGGGGAAAGCAGAAAAAATTGTTCTGAAAGTAAGTTATGAAAAGGCTGATAAAAATAAAAAAGATCTTTGGTGCCTGCCAGGAAGTGACAGATTTGGCCTCAGGAAGATGTTCCAAGTTCTGAGTGCCAGCACAAAAAAGGCCTTATCTCTCATATATAGTCATTGTGGATCTCAGTAGACAGATGGGTTCATACAAAAAAAGGGAATTCCTAAAATACTCTGGTCCAAACACTTTAGAGCTTCTTGCAAGTCTGTGCATTTGTACACATGAGGTCCCACTGACTTATTCATTCCAAAATAAGAGGGTATAGGATCACTACCTAAAAGTCTAAACCAATCAACTTGAACAAAGCCTGGAAACAAATTGGTGAATAACAGCTGATGTAAAGCCCCAACGATATGTGCCAGTGGGCAGGCTTTGGACAGTAACTGTATTTTAGACCAACTAGTAGTTTTAAGCCAGAGCACTTCAAAAAAAAGTAAGTTTTAATTCTTAGAGACAATTCTTAGAGCTGCCTTCCATGGCAGCTGACTTTTTGTTTTGAGTTTAGTCAAGAGTAAGAGCAATCTCACTATACCAGCACTGGAAGCCAAAAAGACTAAACTGAGGGTATTGTATTTTGGACATAACATGAGATGATATGATTCCCTGGAAAAGAGGACAATGCTCAGCAAATTGAGAGGCAGTAGGGAAGAAAGAAAGAGGCCATTACAGATGGATAGACTCAATCAAGGAAGCCTTGAGTTTGCAAGACCTGAATAGGGTTGTTGATGACCAAGGCCCATGGAAGTCTCTCCTTCACTGGTTTATCAGAAGGGCAAGTAACAGGAACAACAAAGGGTAGTCCCACACCCATGTATGGATTAGGACCACTTAAGTGGAAAAGGGATGTTTAATCTTTCCCTCCCTCCCTCCCTCTCAGTTTGCCTGGCTACATGGTACGCACTTGCCTTCAAAAGAAAAAATTATGTTGCCAGTGGAAGGCTTTCTACTATGTCCATCTGCCACTGAAGAGAGGATTCTGTAGTCTCAGCTGTCAAAGGAAGATTAAATCTCCTCTCACTGCACATGTACAGGAACACAAGTGGGTGGGAGCACTTGTTTTCATGTCAATTAGAAAAGAGAGCTGCAGACTATGGCCTGAATTCTGTTTTTTGTCCCACTAAGAGTACACTTAATGATGGTCAGTCAATGGGTTGCCTCACCATTCAACTATTGACTCAATTGCACTACTCTAGTTAGAAGTAACCAAATAGATTCAGACTTTTTTGCATAAGAGGTGATTTGCTCTTCTGGGCCCTTTTCGCACCTTACCTTGATAGAGCAACGAAATAGAGCCCTCACAATATTGCCAATACCACAAGAGGCCCAATAGTGTGTGCAGTCTGCACACAGTAGGGCATTCACGAGAGAGCACCGGTCCCCGCCCAGGGCCTTGTCTGCATATCGGCGTCCTGAGCTACGCCCAGGTCCCGCCCTGTCCCCACCCCACCACCCCTGATTGGTCGATGATTTTTCTTTTTTTATTGTTTCATTGACTATCGTGCTAACGTTAGCACGATAGATCCTGCCAACAGGCTGTTTCATACTACGTTGGTAACATGCTAACGTGCTAACGATAGCACCGTTTTTTTAAAAAAAAACACAGTCAGCTGTCGTCTCGAGTGTGAGTGGCGACACAGCCCTGGGATGGCCTCTTGCGGTGACATGTCGTGCAGCATTCCCTGCTGCGATGGGGGCAGTGGCCGGCCTGCTGCTGGGCGGAGCGTCCCCTGGGAGTTGCTGCGTGAGGGACAGGCAGCAGGGACTGCCCACACCCTGCCCACTCCCGGGTCCTTCCCGGAAGCACACCGGATGATGGCTCCGCAGGCCCTCTGGTCACGTGACCAATGCATGAAAGGGAGATTATTTTCGTCTTTCAAGCAAAAATAAGAAAACATGCTATCAGCACTATCCGTGGCTGTGATAGCACCTGGTTCACCAGAATGTCATGCGGTACGGAAGCTCGTGAAGGGGGGAGGCAATGTGCCTAATATGGTTTAAAAACGCCATGTGAAAAGGGCCCTGGTCTTCCTCATGTTTGTCCCAGACATTGAAAAGTTTACTTTCGGGGAGTACAAGTTTCAGCATCCCCATTTTAGCTGGCAATTCCAGGGGTTGTCCTCAAAAAAAAAAAAAAAAACGGAATTTTGGGGCAACTTTTCAAAGCTCTGGTTCATCCTCATAATTTTCTTGCTCCCTCATACAGATTGTTTCTATTATTAGCTACTTGAGGAGGCAAGTGAAAGCTGTATTTTCTGCCCCCAAGATAAAAGCAAGGGTGTGTGACTATTTACAAAATGAAAAGGATAAACATGCTATCTTGCTACATGTATTATCTTCTATCTGGCATAGATTATCTGTCAGCCTTTTGCATAAACTCTCTAGCTGAAAACGGATGCCCTGCAACTAGATCTTTCACCTTCCTTTGATTGTCATTTTCCAATTGTTTTCTTTTTTAAATTGCGTCAGCAGCTGTCTTGATTAATGCTGTATTTTGGCCCAGATTTGGAACCACCCAAAAAATATCAAGTGCCAAGAAATGGTTGGGGTACATTAAAAAAAAACAAAGCAAAAAGATATCCCTTGAACTATATGAGTATGCACATTCCAGCTGAGATATGCCAAGTTGACAGGGAACACTCTTTCTAGTATGCTTGTCCCCATAGTCACGTCTCTGAGAAGCAGAAGGATTAGACTGAGAAAAAGCTTTTGCAGATGTTCAGGAACACATGGTAGAGAGGACAAGAAACATTAGCCTTCTTTTGACTGCTTAGGTCCTTATAGAATCATAAAATCTTAAGAGACGGAAGAGACCACAAGGGCCATCTAGTCCTATCCCTTGCCATGCAAGAACACACATCCAAACCATTCCTGAAAGATGCCCTGTTTATATTGCCACAAAGAAGGAGATTCCACCATCTTTTGAGGCACTCTATTCCACTGTTAAATAGTTCTTACAATAAAGATGATCTTCCTAATGTTTAAATGGGATCTCTTGTAGTTTGAGTTCACTGATTCAAGTTCTAGTCTCAGGGGCAACAGAAAACAAGCCTGCTCCATCTTCTTTGTGACGTTCCTTCAGATATTTAAAGATGGCAATCATTCATCTCTGAGTTTACTCTTCTCCAGGCTAAACATACCCTAAGTCTTTCTTCATAGGTTTAGTTTCCAGACCTTTCCAGACACATTTACTGGAGGACTTGAACAGGACTCTTCAAGGTTTTCACCTGTGTACAGAGTACATACAGACCTCAAGCTTGGGGCTTGGAAGGTCCTGAGCATGGGTAGAGTGACTTTGTGCAACTTACATGGTCCTCCAAAACCCTCCAGCCCACATAGCCATGCTGTATCAGGAGCACTGGGTGTTGAATTCTAATACAGCAACTTTTCCAAGCTCTGTGTTTGGTTAAAGGCCTGGACATTATGGAGCAAAGAGACTAGGGGAAGACATGAAAGTGAGGCTCAAAAACAGGGCATATGATCCTGAGTACATGAATGCATATGTGCATACAAACTGGAATTAAGACCCCATATAAACTCATCTGGAAAGAAGTCCCATTGAAATTAATAAGGCTTATCTCTGAGGAGACAAGCCAAGGTTTGTATCAGCAAATACCTAAAAAGAGCTCCATATTTTGTTGGATTCCAACTCTCATCGCATCCATCTTCATGACTGACAGCAACATGTCGGTACTCTAGCAACAATGTTGTAGCCTAGCAGCATTTGGGTGGCCAAAGGTTCATGATCCTTGGGCTAAAATTGTGAATTACTAATTCACTATCATTATTATCAGGATCATTATAGCATTGCTATCCCACCTTTCATTAAAATAGCATGAAAGAAGTTTTTCATACACTGAAGCTGCGGTACTGCAATCATTTCTATGGTAAAAAGCCGTACTGAAATCATATCCAGGTGTACATATGTATTGATTTGTGCTGCAAGAAACCAAAACTGGCAGAATCTTTTAGAACTCTACCAGACTGAGGAGTAAAGGAAAGATTTCTGAAGCTGACACTACTCTCCTGCTACATAATGAACATGTTCGTTTTCTTTTCTTTTCTTTCTTCCCCTTTAATTGATTGTATTTGGCAGTTTCACTTATTTTAAAAAGAAAGATATGAACTAATACAGCCTTTCCCAATGGGACCCTCCAAATGTATTAGACTGTACCCTCTATCATCCATATCTCCTGTCTGTGAGTGACAGAGGCTGTAGTCAAACACATCTATTGGGTGACAAGTTAGGGCAGATTTCCTTTTCAACATGAGCAGAATATCTCTTACCAGCAACTGGCATCTGCTCCTGCACATGTAGTACTCCACTGTGGGAAAATCAACAGACCTGAGTCCAGGAACACCCCCCTCTTTTGAGAAACAATGCACTGCGCATAACTTTTATGACAGCATATTGAGAATACAGTCTTCCTTCTTCAGCATGCATGTTCTTCTCTTCTCATGGTTTAGTGTTAAATCTATAGCAGGGTGGGAATCATATAGCCCTCCAGATGTTACTGAACTGCAACTTTCAGCATTCTTTACCACTGGCTATGCCATCAAGGACTGCTGGGTGCAACAATCCAAAAACATCTGGAGAGTTACATAATTCCCATCCCTGGTCTACACCAACAAACCAAGTCATCTGAAAACCACTTCAGATCATGGTTTCAAACTGTGGTTAAGATGGGAAGCCTCTTTAATGCGAGCTGCAGTTTGAAGCCAACTTGCATGTGACGGAGCTGCCAAAAATACCCCTACATATGCTCCTTCATATAGGAAACATGGAGTTGTCCAATTGTTTACAAGAACAGAAGCATACAGTGAAGAATAGAGAAACTTGACCCTCTTTGCCCACCTAACCTCACTGCACTTCATTACTTTGCAGCAATTTTCCCCCCAGTCTTGGCCAACTTTGAAGCTATCCTAGAATAGCAGAATGTTAAACTATTGTTATTTCTACCTCCAGGATAGTTGTAAGGCAAAGTATGGGAGAGCTGTGTACATTGTCCTGAACTACTTGCAGAAAGGGCAAAATATCTAAGAAATGAAGGCCAAGATCCTGAATTGTCAGATGTAACAATGATGATGGAGCTCCATTGTCTTAACCATATCTGATGATTCCACCCTACTGTTTTAGGAACAGTATGCTGGAATCGTGAAGAGCTATAGCAGCTACAGGAAATTCTCAGACATCAGGGCCATGCTTTCTGTGTAAAAAAGCGCTTCCTGCTCATATACTTTTAAGAAGGATTGGCCAACTATGGTCAGTCAGATATTTTTGGACTTCTTGTTGTGTACCTTCAAGTCATTTCCAATTTATGGTGACCCTAAAGTGAAGCTATCAGAGGGTTTTCTTGGTAAAATTTATTCACAGGGGGTTTGCCTTTGTCGTCCTCTGAGGCTGAGAGAGTGTGACTTGTCCAAGGACACTCATATGTCCTTTAGGGTCCCTTCAATTCTTTCTATTCCAAGGCATGCAGTGAGGTAAAGCATGGAAGGAGCTGAGTTTCACCAGAATCTGCCTCCCCAGAGCTTGGTTAAGTTACTTTTTGGACTACAACACTCAGAATTCCCAAACTAGAGCTTCAAATTATAAATTGCCCCCAAAGTGAAAGGCTTGACCAAGAACAAGGCAAAAGTGGAGAGGAGTTTATATAAATCCAACTTCTTTAATGTATATGTAAATATGCCCATTTAAAAATAATTGATGGTCGTGGTGGTGGTGGTGTGCTATCGAATAGTTTCCAACTTTTGGCAACCCCATGGCAAAACTATCACTGTTCTTTAAACCAAACTACAGTACATCTTGCCACAGCAAGGAAGACTGTGGTTAAGTGACAATTCAGTCTGTCTTCCACGTGCTCACTGTTGGTGGGCAGCTTCAAAATAAGATGATCTTTAAACCAATCTTGTACTGTACAAGAGAGCCCTTCAAATTAAGGACCATTTCACACAAAGAACTCCATACTGATGACCCTTCAAATAGAACACTTACCCTATAAGGTAGGACACTTGCCTGCCCTACCCCCAGGTAGTATGATCAATAGCCATGCTGGCTGTGGATTCTGGGAGTTGTAGTCCAAAAACTAATATTTCTAAGATCTAGCCCCTTACCGTCACTCATATTTCCTTTTTTTGTACACAAAATAGTCCCCCTTCCCACTCCTTCTCTCTCTCTCTCTCAAACACATATCATGGTCAGTTTATGTATGAACAAGTGGGAATTGCAACAAAGGCCCACCAGCCCCATGAAGCACAGTTAGTAATAAAAGACTGTGGGAGCTATAGTTCAAAAAACCTGGAGGGCCAAAAGTTCTTCCTCCCTCATTTAGAAAGAACAAACTTTGTGTCTACACCAGATCATTATGGTGCCTGCCTATACCACTTCCCAGATGTTCTTCTATATACTTTGCATTAATTGTTGATTAAATTACCTTATATTAAATACAGGCCTGCATTGAGCTCACAGTGCAGCAAGCCATAGCTGATATTCCACGGCAATAGAAGGGTCACGAAGCATAGAGATAATGAGAATAAGCTGCCCTTTCGTCCCTGTAGGTGGCCTCTCTCCATTTTATGTGGAAGCTTTGCCTGAGTTCTTCGCAATCTCTTTGTAGATCTCAAGTCATGGGATTGTAAATCTGGCACCCACCATGAGAATTAAAGTTCACCCCACACACATACACAGAGGGAGAGAGGGAGAAAATGCATTTGTGGTAGTGGGAGAAAGTGAGCGCCTTGCATACTTGCATTTTATTGCCTCCATTAATGGTGCCGTGTCAAGAACAGCCCTCTCTGGTGCGAAGACTGATTTGTAGAGCAACTGCATTTTTGTAGGCTTCCCTTGAAACAACTGACAACAAGGAAAGAAAAGAAAAAACAGAGAGACTGAGAGGGAAGCACTCTGTTAGTTACACTTTTAAAATGCTTTTTAAAGATGCCTCCTGAAAGTCACAGGCTGTCCTTAGATTGTTCAATTTTTGGAATTCTTCAGGAGTGAGAACAGACTCTGTTGTCAACAGAGTCCTGTTCACAGAAACTAGGCAGGAAAATGAAAGAAGGCTCTCTATTGTTCAAGGATGTGGTATAGGCTACAAGAATGTGTTGGGAATGCGGAGTCTGCATATCACAGAGAGAGAGAGGTCTTTGTGTGAACACACTGAAGCAGAATGTCAATCATATAAATAACTCTTACCTCATTTTTTATTCTAAGCATGGCTGTCATAATTTTCAAACCATGTATCAATGAGAATAGACATTATAGGTTTCCTGGAGCATATTGCTTTCATACATATAACATGCACACTCCCATTCTGCATACCACACTCTGGCAAACCAATCTACCATGAAAAGAAGCAGCAAGAGAAATAATTTTGGGCCTCTTTTGAATAGGATCACACTCTAAACTGCTGCAGGGCTGATTCTGGTGCTTTTGAACCACTTCCCGTGGAGAATGATACATGGAAAACATTATGTCGGAATTTTTAAAAATCCATGTGGGTTCTTCAGCAAGGAACTGGGACTAAAGCACTAGAATTCTTGCTGGATCTAGCTTCTGAAGCTTTCTGGTAAAATTCACATGGATTTATATTTCCAATTAAATATTTTCCCCATGTATTGTGTGCAAGATTCATTGAAAAACAGTAACTCCAGTCTTATGGGGAATCGACCTCAGAATTGCCTTTTCATGATATTACATTCAATGGAACTGTAATCTTCCTTGCAGGCAAAATGTTTGTTTTATTAATTTGTTTTAGGAATGTTATGCATAAATTTATTCTGACACGAGGATTACAAACAAGAGAAACAAAAACTAAGTTACTAGTGAGCACTTTGGAGGTGGGGACAAAAAGCAATAAGACTGAGGTTGACACACAATGGAAATGGTGTACATCACAATGGATAATATTATGTCAAGAGGCTGTGATGTAACTCCACCAAGCTGTGATATGAAATTCTTTGAAATCCTGAGCTCAAGGCAGGCAACATGCCTGCTGCAGAGAACATTTCAGTTAATAAATGCTTTCGTTCCTACAACAAGCAAGTTCTTGAAGGACAGTCTTGCCAAGAGAGGAATACCATACCTGCCAAGACAGGCATCTGCACTGGTCTGTTCTTCAGAGTAGCATCCCACATGTTGATTTTATGATGAGCTGCATAAGATAGATCTCTCTTTGAGATACAACGTAATTGTTTTGCCTGGCAGTGATAGGAGGAGGTTGCGTGCTAAAATATCACCCACGCTGGAAAAGTTGTTAGCCATTATTTAATTAGATAATGCTACATGCAGCATCACTCATCAAGAGTATGTTTGAAGAGCATGTCACAGTGCTTAACTATAGTCTTTGTGCTAGAAGAAAGAAATCCCCCTGCAGGTATGATTCTTCTAGAATCTGTTGCAGAAGTGAACAGAGGGTGAGAAGTGACTGCAGACAGATCCAGTCCTCTCTTCCGAGGTCTTTCTGTCATGCTCATCGCTAGTCAGAAAGTTCAAAAAAGGCTTACTTTGTAAGAACTAGTAATATGAACTAAAATGTCATGTGGCTTTGTCAAATGATCTTATTAGCATGACCAAATACCCCAGCCAAACAAATCAAACAAAACTTGATTCATCTTCATAGTTCAGTTCACAAGTTGTGACTATCCAAAATGTTTCTCTTTCTTTCTTTCTTTCTTTCTTTCTTTCTTTCTTTCTTTCTTTCTTTCTTTCTTTCTTTCTTTCTTTTCTTTCTCTCTTTCATTCATTCATATGCTGCCTTTCTCCCAGTGTAGGACCCAAGGCAGCTAACAAAGGAATCAGCTAAAAGCTGAATGATACAATTTTAAAAACAATTAAAATCATATTAAAACAATAGATTATATACCATATAAAATTGTTAAATGCAAAAGTGAAGATAGAGCACACACATGCACCCACACACACACCAGCTCTCTGCAAGCAGTTAATCATTAAAAAGGAACAAGGTCTTTGCCTGCCAGCAAAAAGAGAGAAGGGAGTGGGGGCAGCCTAGCCAATCATGGAAGGGAATTTCAGAGGGTGGGAGCAATCACTAAGAAGGCTCTTTCCCGTGTCCTCACTAAACAAACCTGTAATTGTGGTGGGACCAACAGAAAGCCCTCCTTTGTTGATCCTAAAACTCTGGCAAGTTGGTATAGGGATAGGATCCTTCAGACAGTCTAAACCTATGCCATGTAGGATTTAATAGGTCATGACCAGCACTCTGAATTGTACCCAGAAATGAACTGTTAGCCAGTGAAGCTGTTTTAACAAGCGATTTGTATGCTCCCTGTGATTGGCCCCAGTCAGCATTCTGACCACAGCATTTTGAAACAGGTGAATTTTTTTTAGCACAGTTTCCAAAGGCAATCTCACTCCACACTAGACTGTTAACAGCACTATTATTCCATTTTCAACATCTTATGGAATCCTGGGCTTTGCAGTTTAGGGAAGGGCTTTTGAGGCCCTTCCCTAAACTGCAAACCCCAGGATTCCATTGAATGTTGGAAGTGGAATAATAGCGCCGTAACAGTCTAGTGTAGAAATGGCCTTAGTGTGCATTAACAACAGTCCAAATGAGGTGTGATCAAGCCATGTGTTACCATAGCCAGATTTGGCTTTTCAAGGAATGAGCATGGTTGAGACACTAGTTTTATTTGTGCAAATGCACCCCTGGCCACTGCTTTTCCTGGCTGCAGTGTTCTAAATCTAAGGCGTGGTTGGTCAGTTGCAGAGGCAGTGGGAGGCATTTTCTCAGGTGCCTTCCTACAGGCCACAAGGTTGCTCTCCGTGATGAGACACCATTTCTATTTCCAGGAATCATTCAAAATATGGCCGGATCTGGTGGTTTGGGATATTAGAGTAGTGAGAAACTGGGGTGAAGCCACCTTTTGTGGTAGTCTAAACATTTTTGTAAAGGTTTTTTTTTTCTTTTTACCTTTTTATAGCGCTATGAGGATTCCACACAGGCTTCAGAGGCAGTAAAACAGGTTCCCAGGAGCTTCATGCACCCCATCCTTTATGTACGGGAACAGGAGCTGTGCAGCCATTGACAAAAGTTCCACTGACTTGTTTAGCTTTCTTAAGCAAGCAAATCAAAAACCTGCCCAAATAGAAACTGTGGAACCAGGTCCAAACAAATTAGACAGCAGAAACTTGCGATTAGCCCTCCTTCTTATACTCCTACCAGCTATTTAACCTATATTTCCCTACAGATACCCACTATCCACCCTGGTTTCTGCCAGTATGCTTAGATAAGGAAAGAGATCCATTCTATGGAGGTATTAGGATAACTTAGCCAGGGAACAGTTGCTGCAACCTAATGAATGTGTTTACCTCTGCCACTGCAAACTTTTGTGTTATCCCAGAACCAGCTCCACAATATTTCCCAATATTCTGAAGCAGGACTTGACAGTGTGCCATGGCTCTGTTGTGGGGAATAGGGATGGCCCACCAGTTCCACTAACAGAAGCAATCCATCATCAGAATTATCTTCTCAGATCCCATACCATTGTCTGCAGTTCCATAAACAGAAAAAGAATTAAGAAAAGAAACCTCCATTCTAAACTGTCCCTTTTACTGACAAGTTTTTCTATAGCCCAATGCCCCTGTTGCTGAACAGATTCTAGCACCAGCTTCTTCAATACAAGTTCACAGCAAAAGAGCTAAAATAAACACCAATTTAAGCGTGATGGGTATTCTCCTTTAACTCCTTCAACATTCCATTCTTATTCATCTTCCTTATCTGCTCTGTCAGTTTGCTAGAAAATGTTTTGAGAGTGGCATCTGAACAGGTGTTTAGTTCATGCTCTATGCAGTCTGCATTTTCACATTCCTGTAACATATAGAACATACATATTTAGTGAGCACTGGGCAAGCTACAGAAGAACAAATCATTCTGGCAAGGAAAGAACACTGTTCAGGAATAGAATTATCTTGATTCTCTTCTTCATCATACTAAATTGCAGACAGTTACAAATGGAGTACTCTCAGGTTGCCCTGTAGTAATCTGCTTCACAAATTATTGTGATACATTAGGGATTCTGTGAATATGTCTTTTTTCCTAGCACAAAAATTAATCTCTCTAACATGAGATGCATATATCTTGTAACATCTGAATAAAAGAGTGAGGTGCTTGTTCTCCCAGGCAACTGTTGTATGTAGGAACTTCCATATCCACAAGGGCTTCTGCTGGTAAAGCTCTTGTGCCTTTTACACATTTCAAACAGACAGTAGTGGTATAAAATTCCCTATGGAAGTGAAATAAGATGGAAGGACTTTTGGCTGAGAGAGATTCTTCTGGGATAAGTCATAGATTGGCTTAGCCAAATGCACTCTATGCAGGCTGCCTTCCAAAAAGACATCAGAAACTTCACTCGGTTCAAAAGATCACTACCTGTTTATTAGAAGTTGAGGAGAAGTCACTTTTTGGATAGCAACTCCCAGAATCCCTAGAATATTCTGGGAGTTGTAGTCCAAAATGGAACTTCCACAAGCTCTGATATTTAGGAACAGTCTGGCTTGATGAAGCAAATTCCTCTGATCTTGTTTGATAATTAGTTATGTGCCAGAGCTTGAAAACAACTCCCAGAATACCTTAGCCATTATAACCAGTGGCCATGCTTGTTGAGCAATTCTGGGACATTAGTCCAAAAAAGCTTCCAAAGCTTTGCCCTATTGCTGGGTAAATGTTGAACTATTAAATATCTATTGACTGTGGAAGGGAAAGAAGCCCAGGAGCAAGAGGAAAGTTGGAAAGCAGGCAAATATAGATCTGTAGATAAAGAGAAATGTCTTTTGCCATGGATACCAGCAGTGTATTTGTGCATGACATCATGTAATGGTAGCTTCCAAGCTGTACCTTACCTGAACTGATGAATACCAGCTCTTTATTTAAGACCTTGCAAAACGCAAGCTTTACATGACAAAGAAATGGATCAGTCAGCAAGTGATTTTAAAAGTGAGCATTTTGGATGCAGAAACAGGTAGGACTACTGTTTTAAACATGCCTGCATCATTCAAAACACTATGCAGCTTTTGGTTGGTGCATAGTCCTCAAGCAGAATGTACAGTGCTAGAAGGTACTTCTTCTCTGTTGGCTACAAGTGATACACTGTCATATGGAAACTAAGTCTCTTAGAAAACTTAACACATCAGGCATGGTCAAATTTTCTATGCAGTTTGGTATTAGTTCTTTCATGTACTAATCATTACACATGTCTTTCCCAACCCCTATTCTTAGTTCATCAATTTCTTTAGAAAGACAATTGACTAAAAATTTTCAAATGTGTATGCCTTAATGGTTAACTCATCTAATAATCATCGTTCTCTTTGGTCATGTTATATATTTGAGTCTCAAAAATAATGGATATGAGCTTTTTGTTATGTTGGTCCAGTGATTTCTTGTTTGTGTCCTACTGACAATCTCAACAAAAGATGATGATCATGATCAAATCACATGGTTGTGATTTGAACGATTCTGCATGCCAGTTGTAAAATCATAAAGAACTGGCCATGTGCTGGTTCCAGCATTGTGGTACAGAGGTTCAAATATTATAGAATCATAGAATCATAGAGTTGGAAGAGACCCCAGGGGCCATTGAGTCCAACTCCCTGCTATACAGGAACAAACATCAAAGCATTCCCAACAGATGGCCATCCAGCCTCTGCTTGAAAATCTCCAAAGAAAAAGACTCTACCACACTCCTAGGCAGCATATTCTACTGCTGGACAGCTCTGACCGTCAGGAAGCTCTTCCTGAGGTTCAAGTGGAATCTCCTTTCCTGCAGCTTGAATCCATTGCTTCTTGTCCTAGTCTCTGGAATGGCAGAGAACAAGCCCGCTCCCTCCTCAACATGACATCCCTTCAAATATTTACACATGGCTATCATGTCCCCTCTTAACCTTCTCTTCTGCAGACTAAACATACCCAGCTACCTTAGCCGTTCTTCATAGGGCGTGGCTTCCAGACTCTTCACCATTTTGGTCGCCCTCCTCTGGATACATTCCAGCTTGTAGATATCCTTCTTGAATTGAGGTGCCCAGAACTGGGAACAGTATTCCAAATGAGGCCTAACCAATGCAGAATAGAGTGGTACCATCACCTCCCTCGATCTAGACACCATACTCCTATTAATGCAACCAAGAATCATGTTGGCTTTATTGGCTGCCGCATCACACTGCTGACTCATGTTCAGCTTGTGAACTACCAAGACTCCTAGATCTCTTTCCCATGTACTGCTATCCAGCCATGTGACTCCCATCCTATATTTGTGGATTCCATTTTTTCTGTCTAAGTGCAGGACCTCACATTTCTCTCTGTTGAATTTCATTTTGTTAGGTTTGGCCTAGCTCTCCAATCTGTCAAGGTCATTTTGAAATTTGATCCTGTCCTCTGGTGTATTAGCAACCCCTCCCAATTTGGCATCATCTGCAAATTTGATCAGCATGCCCTCCGCTCCTTCATCCAAGTCATTGATGAAGACGTTGAATAGTACTGGGCCCAGGACAGAACCCTGGGGCACCCCACTAGTCACTTCTCTCCAGGATGAAAAGAAGCCATTCGTGATCACCCTTTTGGTTCAGTCGATCAACCAATTCCAAATCCACCTAACAGTAGCCCTGTCCAGCCCACATTTTACTAATTTCTTTGTAAGAATGTCATGGGGAACTTTGTCAAAGGCCTTACTGCGGTCAAGATATAGTACATCTACAGCATTCCCTTCATCTATCAAGCTTGTAACCCTATCATAAAAAGATATAAGATTAGTCTGGTATGACTTATTTCTGAGAAATCCATGCTGACTTTTACTGATTATGGCATTGCTTTCTAAGTAGTTACAAACTGCCTGTTTAGTGATCTGCTCTGGGATCTTTCCTGGTAGTGATATCAGGCTGACCGGGCGATAATTACTTGGGTCCTCTTTTTTCCCCTTATTGAAGATGGGGACAACATTTGCCCTCCTCCAGTCTGCTGGGACTTCTCCTGTTCTCCAAGAGTTCTGAAAGATTATTGCAAGCGGTTCAGAAATGACTTCTGCTAGTTCTTTTAATATCCTTGGATGTATTCATCTGGCCCTGAAGACTTGAATTCATCTAGTTTAGCCAGATATTCCTGTACTACTTCTTTATTTATTCTGCGCTGCACTTCCCTCACTTGCTCACCTTCTCTGCACACCCCAGATTGGGTACTTCTATTCTTTTGGGAGAAAACTGAGGCAAAGAAGGTATTGAGTAGTTCTGCTTTCTCACTTCCCCCAGTTATTAACTGGTCATCTTCTCCACACAGTTACCCTATCATTTCCTTGTTTTTCCTTTTGCTGCAGACATATCTTTAAAAAGACGTTTTTATTGTTTTTGATGTCTCTGGCAAGCCTGAGTTCATTCTGTGCTTTAGCAATTCTGACCTTCTCGCTACATCTCCTGGCTATTTGCTTGAATTTCTCTTTGGTGGTTTCACCATTCTTCCATTTCCTGTACATGTTTCTTTTAACACTTAGCTCAGCTGAGAGTTCTTTCGTAACCATTCTTGTTTCTTTAGAGACCTGCCATTTTTCCTCCTTATTGGCACAGTTTTCAATTGTGCCTTCAGTATCTCACTTTGAAGAAACTCCCATCCTTCATGAACTCCTTTCTCTTTTAGTATTCTTGACCATGGGATTTGAGCAAGTAACTCCCTAAGTTTAGAGAAATCAGCTTTCTTAAAGTTTAGGATGCATGTCTGGCTACGCTCGGCTTCTCCTTCCCACTGAATGACAAACTCCAAAAGAGCATGGTCACTCCCTCCTAAGGATCCCACCACCTCTACCTCATCAACTAGGTCATACCCGTTGGTCAGGATCAGATCTAAAATAGCCGATTCCCTTGTCGCCTCTTCCACCTTCTGGACCATGAAATTGTCTGCAAGGCAAACAAGGAACCTGTTGGACCTTATGGTCTTTGCAGAATTTGACTGCCAACAAATATCAGGATAATTGAAATCTCCCATTAACATGGCATCTCTCCTTTTTTGAATGTGTGGTCATCTGCTCCAGGAAGGCACCATCCAAGTCCTCAGGCTGGCCTGGAGGCCTGTAGCAAACCCCCACAATCACATCCCTATTGTTTCTCGCTCCCTTAATTCTCACGCACATGCTCTTGACTTGGCTTCCCAGATTTAAGTCCTGTATTTCTTCACAGTTGAAAACATCCTTGACATATAAGGCTACTCCTCCTCCTTTCTTGTTTGGCGAAACAGGTTATACCCCCCCCACAGCTCCTATTCCTATGTTCCAATTGTGAGATTCATCCCACCAGGTTTCAGTGATGCCTATTAAATCGTATTTATTTTATTGTACTAAGAGTTGGAGTTCATCACGCTTATTTCCCATGCTCTGTGCATTAGTGTAGAGACACTTGAGACTATGTGCCCTTCGTGGAAGTCCTGTACTAAAGTTACTTTCCCTCTCCCTATTGGTCTTTAGTTCTATTTGGCCTGCCCTATCTACATCATTTGGGCTATTTTTTGCAGCACTCACTGAATCCTTGCCCAGAATAATACTGTCCCCTCTCCAGTCAAATTGTTAGCAAAAACATTCCAGCCGATGGTTGTAAGATGCAGGCCATCCCTTGCCAGAAGACCATCTTCATGGAAATGGAGGCCGTGATCCAAAAATCCAAATCACTCCTGGTGGTACCATCTTCGGAGCCAGTTGTTGATCTCTACTATTCTTCTTTCTCTTCATGGGCCGTGTCCTTTCAGAGGGAGAAGAGATGAAATGACAACCTGCGCATGAAGGTCCTTCAGTGTCCTACCCATAAGCTCGTAATCCTTCATGACGCAGTGAAAGCTGCGCCTTACTGTGTCATTGGTTCCGACATGAACCAAAAGAAGGGGGTTATGGTCAGTGGGCTTCACCAATCTGGTTAGCCCCTCCATTATGTCATTGATTTTGGCCCCAGGGAGACAGCACACCTCACAATTGATCCTGTCCGGGTTGCAAATGGTCAGTTCCGTTCCTCTCAGCAAAGAGGCCCCAACCACTAGAATTCATCTCCTCTGAGGCTTTTCCGGGGTTGCTTGATGAGCAGATTCCCTCACAGCCGCCTGAATTTTCTGGTCATGCTGAAACTGTTGGTGCTGATGCTGTTGGATGCTGTTCTGCTGGAGTTGGGATTCCTGTTGCTGACGTTGGATTTCCTCTGGATGGCATTCCATGACCTCTTCCTGCTGTTCTACTTTGTCATTAATAAGCTCAAGAACTTGGAAGCGATTCTATAGCTCGAGAGTCTCCGTATGGCACCTTGCCTTTCTACTCTTGCGTGTCACATTCCTCCAAGTATCTATCACCTAGTTATGTGAACCGGCTTCTTCATCTGCTAGGTTCTCTGTGCACTCTGACTTAAAAAAGGTCCTCTCAACCCTATCCAAGAACTTTTGTCCCTCCCTAATAATGCAAAGATTTGAAACACATGCCTCCAGTTGTTGAACCTTCTCCTCCAGGAGGGTGACCAGCTTGCATTTGCTGCAGGTGTACCCAACAATGTCTTGTGGCAGGAAAGGAAACATGCCACAGCTGTGGCAGGTGACTACAGCAGCTCCCTCCCCCTCCATACTTGACAATCTAGATAGTTAAATTGAAAAAGGTAAAACTGGGCTTTGCCTTCAAAGTCCCCTGGTAAACTCTATATCAACCTCCTGTTTGCCAAGTTCTTATTGTCAACCTATGAAGAGAGAGGATGCAATTCTATAGTGCTTATAGGTACTCCTTCAAGTTCCAACCCTACCTAGATGTTGTGGACAGGCAGATTGACTCTGGACAGCTTCAAGGAAGAAGCAATAAAGTCTTGCTAACATTAAGTAGTAAAAGTGAAACCACACATGGTAGCTTCTCCCTCTAGCTCATCAGCAAGTCAGCTAGGACTAATAGCTGCTAGCCCCTCCCCCTAGCTAGTCAGACCATGTGCTCAGGGAGAGCACACAGCCAGAGAAAACAGACAAACAATCAAACACAGCCCCAGAAGCCTGTAAAAGACACCTGGTCAAGATGTCTTCTCAGACACAGCTCACCTTCTGCTCTCTCCTCTGAGAATGAGCTTAAAGGCCACTGGGAGCAGATATAAAGAGCTGGTAGCTCCTCCCCTAGCTCATCAGTGAGTCAGCTAGGACTAACAGCTGCTAGCCATTATGTATTAAAAAAGATATGAAGAGGTTGTCAATTTTTTGTCAGCCATCACCACTTAGGAAGTAATTTGCCCAAGAACTACATTTCCTGATGATTGGGCAATATTGAAAAGAGCTCCTGTATGGGTACTGACTCATGATTGATCCAGAAGCCCTCTTTGCACGAAAGAGTAGTAGACCCTTTCCACATTTGCCAAATTCCCTGACTGTAAAACGTACACATTGGTGATAGGGTTGCCATCCTGAAGAAAGAAAATATAGCATAAAATTCTACCAGGCGGAACTATGCAGTGTCTCCTCCCTCACTTCCCCCAAACCCACATTTTACCTGCTACATTCCTGCAGAACACAGCCATTTACTGAGTGGTAGAGATCCAATCCAGCTGTGTTCCTATTATTGCTGCTCCTTCACCACCTTCATCTCCATCAGCCAATAAATGGCTATGGGGTGGGAGTGGGGAATGTAGCAGTTAAAAGGTGGTTTCAGGGTGTATGACAAAGGAGATGTCACCTAGTTCCACCTTGTGGAACTTTACAGTATGTTGTCCTCTGGAATCTTTTAATTATTAAAACTACAGGAACCCTGTTTCATATTTAACCTGGCAGCCGTAATTAGTGGCACTGGAGACATGATGGGTGGGTAAGATACTACCTGCCCCCACAACCTGTGAGGGTGTTCATTTTAACAGCCTAGTCAAGACACATGTTATGATGTTTCTGCCCTGCAGAAAGTATGTGGTACCATTTAGCTAAACACACCATTAAAGCCCACCATTCACATCCTTCTAATGGAGTTAGAGACATGACATAGGATATTTTAAGCAGAGAACAGATGAAAGCAGTGAAAAAAAGTCAAACATTTCTTATCAATTTTTACCAGAAAAAGTTTCCTTCATCAGTGATTATGCATTTTTTTTATTTTTTTAGAAAAGGGTTTTAAGGCCAGTTTCTTTTGCTGCTACAGTTTCATTGACCACTGAGATAACAATCTAATTAAGCTTTCAGCATGCACCGTGCTTGCATTTCTGCACATACAATGAAAAGTTTCACTTTTGTTTCTTGGCAGTTTCATTTTCAGAGAGCCATAGTCTTGTGCAATGTTTGCATTCCAAACACTAGAGAAGAACATTGAAACCCTCACTTCAAAGCTGTTTGTTAAAGAGTCCATTTTTATCAATCATTCAGCCTTTCCATGTTGGAGGTGGGGTATTTTGGTTTGATTTTTTTCTTTTTCAAAAAAAGGAAGCAGCCTTTTACCCAGTTTGATTCTTCTGCATTGAAGCACCTTGTACCACTCAAAAAGTCTCTCCTGGCAGCCCGCAGACCCTAAGAAATGACTTGAAATATAAGGAGGGATGTTTCCATGGGAATCCTGAGGACTGAACTTCAGCCTACTTGATGAAGTTACCTCAGCCTGGTCAACCGCATGGAGCAAAGAGAGCATGGATGAAAATGGAGATGAGCCTGAGAGAGCAAAGGAGCTTCCTTGTCAGTGGGGGTTCTGGATTTTAGTCCATACTTTAAAGGAGTGGTCCAAGATGCTGGCAAAAACAGTTTCAGGTTCAAAAACCCAAAGTGAAAGAAGAGAGTTGGAACACTTTTCTGCTAAACAATTATCACGATAGAATCTCACTTTAACTGCCTATGGAATCCTGAGGTTTGCAGCTTAGTGAAGCACTAGAGTTCTCTGGCACAGAATTCAGAATTCCCCTTCCAAGCTCTGGCTCCCAGGATTCTACAAGATGGAACCACAGAAGTTAAAGTGAGAACTTAGTGACGTAATTATCTACCTTGAACAGATCCCAGAATATCTCAGTGAAAAGACACTCCATTACTGGAACATCTGGGAACTACAATACATGCAAGTGCCTTCACATAATTAACATGATCTGTGTTCTGGCACCTTTCCTATGCACATGAGCATCATATTATAAAGGGAAACCTATGGAGATATGAAATAGCTAGACAAATATGGCATGTACATATGCAATTCTTGTAAAACTGACAAAAGTAGTAGCAATAGCATATATATTTCTATACTGCTTATCACCTAAGTGCTCTCTAAGCGATTTACAATGTGTTTAGCTAATTGCCCCCAATAAGCTGGGTGCTCATTTTACTGACCTGCGGAAGGTTGGAAGGCCGAGTCACCCTGGAGCCCGGCAGGATCAAACTCACAACCTTGTGGCTGCAGTACAGGCATTTGACCACTGTGCCACCAGTAGTATGGGGAAAAGAAAGTGAAAAATAAGAAAACAGTCCTAACTCTACCCATGGTAGAGGATCTGCCACAACCATAGCCCTGCTATCTCAAAAGCCAAGGTAGATGGTGAGTATGGTTGCCCTTTTCCTTTTCTCCTGTTTTCAAGAAGTTTTTTTCCCCTACTGTTGATCACATACCGTGGAGCCTCACCTGAAGATAAATGGATCCAGTTTCTATTATTTTCCTAAACACTAATGCATCCCAATTGCAGACCTAAGGAAAGGTTGCTAAGCTGATCCATCATACTCCCAGACACCACATCTAAGTCCTCTATGCCAGAGAAGAAAAACAGGTTTGTTTGTTTGTTTATTTAACAGCAGCTGAGATTATATGGGACTGGCAAATTGATCTATGCATAAGAAACAACAGTATCAGGATCTATGGAAACTAGCAAATTATTTTAACCTATATCTAACATAATATCCATAATTCAAGATTTTCTGTGGTGAAACATAAGATATAATCATCTCATTGACTCCTCTGAGCAAACATCTTGAGGAGTTGTTTTATTTGTTTCACATGTAGTTGGAAGAAATAATCCTAAACATTTTCATATAGAATGAATTCTTGTTTCTTTGCTAAAAGAACCTAACCAAATTAATGGTGGAATATATTTCTCATCTGTTAAAGAAGAGCTTCTATCTATTCAGCACTTACAAAAGACCAGCTAACTGTTAATACTGTGTCCTAAAACTACAGATACAATCTGTCAGTAACAGATGGTGTGAAGAGCAAATCAGAACTGACCATTTTTGATAGTCAATAGATTAAGAAAACTTGTTTTTTTAATCTTAGGAAACATCTTGTAACTCAATGGGTCTAATGTATTGACTAGAGTTACAACATCAATATGGCTTGGGAAACTGTATTAAGCATTAAAGACTCAAGTCCATGGCTGATGCCCATGTGACTGTTCCCTTTGAATAGTATGTATCTCCAAAAGATACCGGAAAACCAGCATCCTTCAGTTTTAGCTTCCCATACTTTGTCTCTAAAATCCTCAAATCACTGACTCAATCAACATCAAATGACATCTTTATTTGAAACGCACTCTTCACTATTTTCCCTGCATAACTCAGTGGCATGCTCCTTTGGACAATGTATTTTTACTATAAACTCTTGGGTTACAATTTATGTATTATTTTCATTTATTTTAATAATTTGTACTTCCTGATTTTCATATCCAAACAGCCTACATTTTAAAATGCAATACAATAATAAACAGGAGTCTTATCACATTAGATTTATCACTGGGAAAAGCAATTTGATCTAACAGGCCACAACAAGAGCAGCACAAATTCAGGATTATATAACCCTTGAGGACTGAACTGCTTACCTTGCAACATGTAACACTGTTGATTATTTGGATCCACTTTAGCCTCCCTTAAAAAAAAAACTAAAATGTTTAAAGGTACATTATAATTACTCATCTCAACCCCCACACCCTCCCTACCCCTGTTTATGACATAGTTCAGTGGCCAGTCACCCTGTACCTAGCAAAATCAATCAGAGTTCATAGTCTGTTGTTCTACAGCTTTGAATGAGATGATGATGGACCTTGTGTAGAAAGGTTATCCACAGTATTCTTGATGACTGGGAACTAGATTTCCATAAAAGCGCTCTTTGATATTTCCACACTATTCAACCAAGCATCAGAGGTCAATTTTTCTGCCAATTCCCAATTGATAGATCCTCTTCTATGCTCTTAATATCATTTTAGTCTCCCTTCAGGCCCACAGCTGGTGATGAAACAGTCTCAGTCAGATGACTGAAAGTAGAACAGAGGCAGTGAGACCTTTATACTTCTTCTGGACCTCTCAGTGGCCATCACTACTGTCAACCATGGCATCAAACATACCCTGCAATTCCATTCTGCAGTTCCACTCTTATCTAAGCTGTTGATTCAAGAAAGAAGGTGCTGCTGTAAGACTACAGCTTAGTATTTATTTATTTTTCTTTCTGAAAACATTTCTAGATCAACCCCATCCTTAAAGATTCCAGGGGAATGTATAAAATTCATGATGCATAAGCTATATGAAAGAAAAATGTATCAATCATCAAACGTAGGCAAACACAATAAGATATAAAAAAAATAGCACTACCTTTTTACACAAATGACAAACAGCTAGAGCAAAATTGGAGTAATAAGAGAAATAAAGGGAAATGTCACCCCATGCCCAAATACTGCAGTGCTCATATCAGTTGTTCCTCTGTGACAGTTTAGTATGTTGGTTTTTAACCTAGGCTGACAGTAAAGAACTATGCTAGATCAGATGGAAAACAAGTTCCCATCTAAGAGCATACCATTTAAAGGATGCCTTCATACAAGTTCAGGGCCAGTCTCCTTATTAGGCAAAATGAAACAGCCATCAGTCAGCTGGTTTTGGCTGTCTGTGAAAGAGAAGCATATTGGGTTTTTTAGGTATTTATTATAATTGTATTTTTATTGTCAATAGAGGATAAGTGGCAGTTGTGAGATGTTATGCCAGAGGTGATAAAATAACCTGGTTGCCTCTGAGCATGTTTATTTGGAAGAGTCACCAGTTGTGGGGCTGGGTCATGGTTTACTGCTCTATCTCAAGCAGGGGCCTACGTATCCTAAAGGCACTGATTCCATCTGATCTTGGAAACTAAATAGGGTCAGTGATGATTAGTACTTGGATGGGAGACCACCACGAAATACTAGGTCTGTAGGCTAGATTTGAGAAGAAGGAACTGGCAAAACCACCCCTGAATGTTTTTTGCCAAAGAAAGCCCTATGAAATTCATGGAGATACCAGAAGTTGACAGGAGACTTGAAAGCACATGCACATGCACACAAACAAGCAATAAATGATGTCCTTAGTCAGCCCTGGCAAAAGTATACCTGTTTTTATTTTATTCTAGATTGGCAATAGTCTTGTCTTGTTGAGAATATGACAGATAGTAGTGTATCTCACAAAGTAAACAGTATTCATATGCAGATGGAATGCAACAAACAGCCCAACATTGCCATCCATACAGGATCTAGCAGAGAATTAAAATAAGGTTAGTCTTCTTTGTAAAAACATATAAAGCAGATTTATTTACAAATACTAAATGTTTCATAACTTCTTATGGGAGAGACCCTGTAACATGTGCTCTTTAAACAGAGAGAAGAGAAAGAAAGAAAAATAGTGCTGTTAGTACAAGTTGTAATTCTGAAGTATTTCTGAAATATTAAGGATAAAAACAATTGAGAAGTATGCCTGATTGAATAAATGCAGTGTAAAAAAATGCTCTAAAATGTAGATTTTGCAGACCACTAGGAATCACAGCTATGGAAACAACAGAATAAAATATGTAAAAATTTAAGACAGTTTTTTTCTTTTTCAAAAAGAAATATTTGTGGATACCATTTTACATTCACTGAACTCCTTTAGCACGCTGGCCTTTTGATTTCTGCTACTTTGATTATTCAGAAATGGTCTCCAGTGGACATATATCTTCTGACATCTATGCAGAGAACACCAGCCTTAGCCGAGTACATACACTAACCATACTAAAGAAGCCTCCTGACAATACAGCATATGGGAAACCTCTTGACAGCAGAAGCCTCTGAGACAGGTGCAAAGGACATCATGCCATGGGAAAAGCCCAAAAGAACATAATATGAGAGTTATGAATTGGGCAGGACAAAATAAAAATAAATGTAAGATCAAGTTTATTAGTAGAACTGTTTTGTACTTTTCTGAATAGAATCACATGCTTTCAGATTTTCAAGAAGCTACTATTGGCAAGAAATTATGATGTTCTTGATTTACCTACATCTTAATCTTCAAATAAAATGCATAGGGAAAACCCTACAAATTTAGTGGAATATGTGAAGCTTGTACAGTAAGAAGTTCCAGAAACAACACTAGAAGGATTCAGTTTCCTTTCAATAAGAAAACACTGGAAACTTCTAAGCCCTATTCTGGTATTATTTCTTACTGTTGGTATTCACTATCAACTTGACTTTGACTTATGGTGATCTGGTGACTCTATGAATGACAGAAGTTCTGAAGCCCTGGACATTAGCCTTCTCTCCTCAGGGCTTGTAAACTCAGGGTCATGATTTCCTTGATTGAATCAATCCATTTGTAGTGTGATTCCCTCTTTTCCTACTGCCTTCCGCTTTATCAAGCATTACAATCTTTTCCAATGAATCTCATCATCTCTTGATATGTCCAAAGTCTGACATCTCCAAAGTCTGTCATCTTCAACTGTAGTGATGGTTCAAACTTGATTTGCTCTAAGACTTTTTCATTTATCCTTTCAGCAGCCCATATTTCAAATGAGTTTTCTTCCTATCACCTTTCTTCTCTGTCCAGATTTCCAAACTATATATAGAAATCAGAAATACTATGCCTGGATGATTCTTATTTTGCTATTCAATGATATATCTTTACACTTGAGGATCTTATCTAGTTCCTTCACGGCTTCCTTTCCAGGTCTTAGTCATCTTCTGATTTCTTGTCTACAGTCTCCACTTTGATCAATCAGTGAGACAAAGTGTAGGAAATCTTTAACTATTTCAACATCTTTGTTACCTACTTAGGAGTTATGTAAATCATCTGTGCTCATTTTTTTCAGGTTTCAATCAACATTAAAGCTATGGAATGCTTAGTCCCACCCTCTCTATCATCATTTTCCTTATGGAAAATGACAAGTAAGAAGATGATAAATTCCTGTCCATGTGGAAACTCTCCGTTTGAACAAAGATGTTGGAAATCAGTGTTCTTGCTCATGTGGGATCTCCATGAAATAGGATGTTCTTTTCAGATTTCTTGCTTTTAATATGAAAAAAGTGACAAGGCAGTGGGACTAGGTTCTCCTCTGCTTATTGGTTGGTTCAAAACTGGTAAGTAATGTCTGTCTAAGACTTTGGGGACTTCTACATTTGTTTTGTTTACAAATCTATTAAGTAAAAAGTTTAAATGAAGGTAAACCATCACTTTGGCGTGGTAACAGATTTAATACTATGTATAAGATACCTAAGACTGCACCACATTGTACTTCTACTTCATCTAATGCATTGTACTTCTACTTCATCTACCCTTACTTTCTTTACCCATTCCAGCAACAAAAACTGCTTTGTGTTGCTACCAGGCCATACACCCCCACACTTTGAAATGAGCCCTGGTGGCACAGTGGCTAAATGCTGGTACTGCAGCCACAAGGTTGTGAGTTCGATCCTGCAGGGCTCCAGGTTGACTCAGCCTTCCATCCTTCAGCAGGTTGGTAAAATGAGTACCTAGCTTGTTGGGGGCAATTAGCTAACATGCTGTAAAACGCTTAGAGAGCATCTAGTTAATAAGCGATATAGAAATACACATTCTATTATTATTTGGCAGATAAGTTTAATTGGCATAAAATATAAATTATACACACGTATAGCCGAAAGGCCATGTGAAAAAGGGACACTGGCTGGAAAGCAGGTCAAAGGTTACCTCAGCATGGCCAGGCCACTGAGAATTAGCCAGAAAAGCCTGATTTAATGGCTCTAAGCTAATTGTCTCAATGAAAACAATAGTCAAGCCCAGATGCAGTGGGCAAGCACCCCTGCTGTGTGCATTTCCTATGAAAACCTTGCCCATTCACATTACCCAACCAAGACACTGAAACAATCAGACCCCTTCTGTTTACTCTGCCAGAAAGCAATTAACTCACACTCCTGCAGGGAGGGAAATAGTATATAAACCCTTGGTTTTGAGCAATCAAATGCAGAACTTCACTTGCTGATGACCATGCTGTTGCTCTGATTTCTGCCTTTAGACACACAAGTCTAAGCCACTCCACTGCTTCTTCACTGCTCTTCTGGAATGGTCATTATAACCCCCAAACCTCAGCCTCACTATCCATAACTTTTCCTCCTTTTATCCTTCAGTTAGTGTAACTGTTTGTATCATGTATGCATGTGTGAATAAAACACATTTTTAGTTTACTTTTGAATCTCTGGCTGGTTCTTTCTTGTATGATCCTGTAAACATTGGTGGAAAGATCTCATTAAGTTACCCATCTCTCACAGGCCTCCTAATTTTGAGCTAATGAATTTGCTTCTGTCATATGGAGCTACTGGCATCATGGATGGACCCCTGAGTCACCCACATTTTGGGGTAACAGTATCACTCGCAATGGGCTAAGCATCCATCACAGACTCCATCCTCCTCACCATCTGCCCATTTCCAAAACAGCTATACCATTAAAGAACATGGCATTCATTCTGTTAAATCTCTGATAATCATCTCAGTTCAACTGAGATGAAAGTAAAGTGACAAAAAGACACATTCACAACTATCAGACAGAGAAAGATTTTAGGACCAGTTAGTCTGATACCATAAGATAAGGAGGTGACTCATGGCAAGTCCGCCCAAAAATCAGTCCAGCCTAGTGTTCTATACCATGAAAGGTAGTGGTTCAGACATTCCTAATTTGCCCCCTCAGACATCTCACATAAACAAAGGACTCATCAGTACAAAAGAGATGCTCTTCCACTCATTCCTGCAGTCCTCTTCTTTTTTTGCTGCACTTCTAGAGAAAAACAAGAGCAAGGAGAGCCTTGCCTAAAATTGAACCCACTATTCACTATAGGTAGCAGCATCATACAACAGTGATTTTCAGATTGGATTCTGCAGGCCACTTTGTTGAAAATTTTCAAATAAAATTTGTAATGGCATCCATGAATGACAGGTTGCACTCCCCCCATTACACATGTTCAACCTCTTCTGCATATAATTGCATAGATGTGATTGATAAGTTTTAAGGTACCTTCTCATTTCACATGAAAAGTGGGTGTGGCCCATTACCTTTAATCAGAATTCTGTGTAAGCTGTTGTTGTATGGCTTCCTGTTGTTTTATAACTTATGCTGACCCTAAGGCAAACCTAATATGGGGTTTCCTGGGCAAGATTTATTCAGAGGGGACTTGCTATTACCTTCCTCTGAGGCTGAAAGTGTGTGTGACTTCCCGAAGGTCATCCCGTGTATTCCCATGTCCAAATGGAATTCTGAACCCCAGTCTCCCAGATTCCTAGTCCAGCTCTCAGACTACAACACCATGCTGACTCACAAATTGAAGGGTTCACCCAAGAATATTCCCTTGCTCTTGAAATCCTCTGAAATGTGAAAAAATGTCAAGGTAACAGAAAAGGTGGTCAAGGAAAGATTCACTAGAAGTACAGTCTGAAAATCACCCCACTTTCTTAACACGCTTACAACCCCACATGTATTAAACATACTAACCATTCTTAAATATTCTGAAATATTCCCAGATTTGGTGACATTTCTAGGGGCTAATACAGATATGCAATTTCTCCCCAGAATAAGACAAATGCCCAAATGATTATAGTATTACTGTTTTCCAGACAAAGATTTAACTCCACTTACAGATGGAGTTGCTGTAAAGGATTGCTTCTCCACCAGCTTTCATGGCACTTTACACAATTCAGTGGCTGCAACAAACCATATTTCCCCAAAGGACCAAGATTTAAAATTCAATAGTAATTTTTTGGAGGCTGGTACCCTCCACAGGAGAGTCGATTGCTTCCATCTGTGTTTTCTGTCTGTGTGCTCTTGCAAATTAGTATATAAATATCTCCATCAAAACAGGAATGAGTGATATAGACCCTAAAAGGGAAAAAGTTGAAACATTATACAGGTAGGCAACTGGATCCTCTTAAAGATCCAGCTGCCATACCATCTTCTCCATCCTCAGTAAAACTAATACCATAAAAAGTTTTATACTTATATAAATATAAAATATAAACATATATTTATATTTAATATAAAAATATTTATATTATATATCCATATATTGTGGTTTCAGCCCCCCCCCCAAGCTGGAAATGAGCACATCCTCAAAACAAGTCTGATTTGAGCTCAGTGGAGATGAAAGGCTGGCAGACCAATCAGCGATGACTTACGAGTACCAAGGGAGGAAGTCAGTCAGCCATGAGCAAATTTTTTGCTGTCTAGAGGTTACTAATGAAACGCTATAAAAACAGAAACAAAAGCAGGAGGCTGAAAACTATGTCTTAGGCTTTTCCCAACGTTTATCATGTTTCAGTTCAATATTAAAAGCTCAAACTTGTTTTAAACCTGGAAGAAAAAAAAGAATTTCTTTCTACAGCCTGGCCCCCGGTTAAAAAAAACACTTGGGCTGAATCGGATCGTGGCCAGAGTCTGGGGGCTGATATATAAACAAAACAAATCATAACCTTAAGGAATTCAGTACAAAAGGAACTGCATTCCCTCCAACTGTCCCGATTTGGCAGGAAGAGTCCTGGTTAATCCTCTGTTGTCCTATTTCTTTCAGCTGCTTTAAAAATGTTCCAGTTTCTTTCTCTTCCTCCTACTTTCCGCCTTTGTCCTCAGCTTACTTCAGTTGCTACAAACTGAGTTCAAAATGCTTTCTGGTCAAGAAAAAAAATACATCACCAGATTATACCTAATTTACTGTAACAAGGAACACATCACTAACGGCAGCTGCAGTTATGTTACATTCACACTACACAATTATAACACTTTGATACCACTTTAATTACCATGACTCTGTGCAATGGGATCCTGAGATTTGTAGTTTTTATGAGGTAACTAGAATTCGCTGCTACAGAGACCTTCAATGGTGTAGTTCAATGAAGGGTGTGAAAGAATGCTTAAAAGCTCACTCAACTACAAATCCCAGAATTCCATAAAAAATAGCCATGGTAATCAATGTAGTATAAAACTGCTATAATTGTGCAGTGTGGACATGAATTATGCTTACTCACCAGAGAATGAAGCACATATTGCAGTCAATGGATTTACATCCAAATAAGTATGCACAGGATAAGGCTGAACAGTTCAACAAACATGTTGAAAGAAAGGTTGCCCCTTAGCTTTCCATATTTTTCTGTTTTCTTTTTTGTTTGTTTTGTTTTTGTTTTGCCTCAAGTCATGATTCAGCTCAGTATTCTAACATGCCCAGATATTTAATCCATACCCCACCACTCACTTTTTCAAAAGTGTATGTATTATGGAAACCCACAAACCCAGCTTAACCTAGAGCAGGGCCCTTTCTTCATGGCATTTTTCATGTGAAAGGGCTCCTGGAGCATTGCGCGATTGTGAGGAGCAATCTGCACAACGCACTCACAATTGCACAATGCTCCAGGGGCCGGCAGGCACCGACTGCGCACTTTTTCATTTTCGGCTGAGGCCCTTTCTGCACCTTACCTTTTTCTGGCGCTGGGGTGTGGGGGATTGTGCCAGCAGCCTCCAGCAAGAGTCTCTTGCATCTGGGGTCCTTGGGCTCAACATGAGCTGCCTGCTTGTGTGAGAGCCCCGCCTCTTCCTTCCTTCCTTCCTTCCTTCCTTCCGCAGCGCAGCCTGGGACCTTCCCAGGCTGCACTGTGGCAGGAAGCGTGACCGGCGTAGCTCCGGAGGCTCCACACACCGGGTAAGTGTGTGCAGGGCTCGGGAGCAATGCGCAATTGCGCACCATTTTTGGCTTCTACCCAAAAATGAAAAGGTGTGTAAAGGTGTGTAATTGGCGCCTGCCAGCCCCTGGAGCATCGCGCAATTGTGAATGTGTCATGTAGATCGTGCCTCACAATCACGCAACACTCCAGACCCTCTTTCACATGGAAAATGCCATGCGAAAAGGGCCTAGAAGCCGAAAACGGTGTGTGAGCGCAAGTTGTTCCCAGGCCCTGCGCACACTTATCTGGCATGCAGAGCCTCTGGAGTCGCGCCAGTCATGCTTCCTGCCCCAGTGCAACCTGGGAAGGTCCCAGGCTGCACTGTGGAAGGAAGAGGCAAGGCTCTTATGTGAGCAAGCAGCTTGTGCAGAGCCAAAGGACCCTGGACACAAAAGCCTCTCGCCAGAGGCTGCTCATGCAATCCCTGCACCCCAGCGCGGGAAAAAGGTAAGATGCGGAAAGGGCCCAGGTCTTGCAGCAGACAGCACTGATATAATTACAATAGTTTTTCTTACAATAAATCAGATGTTCTTGAATTCAAATGGAAGTATCTCCCCACCATCAATTAATATGTTGCTTCTTTTCAGGCCTCATAAAACCCTTTCCCAAATAAGTATAGGATACAGATCAAATTTACAGATGCTTGAAGAGGAGGAAAATTGGAAATTTTGAATTTTAACCAATTTCAAGAAAAGGCAACAGAAAATACACTTCACTTTTTTATTTTTAACTATTTGTCTTAGGGTAGGCAAGTTTTTGTCAATATAAAGCCCATAGCAGCTATTTTTTCAAAAATATTACTTTCATGAAAAAATGATTTCCATATTAAATAAACACAAGGACATATGAACCTCTGCTCCATTAACATGTTGAAAAATGTCCCTTTACCATCCGTGTATGAGATCAAGAAGATGGAGTAATAAAGCAGGTCCTTCTCAGTTGCAGCCCCAGAATTTTAAAACTTTTTTCCCTGGAAGGTCATAGTCTTTTATTCAAATAGGGTCAAACTATAAGTTAAGGTAAATATATAGCATGCAGCTCACCTTTTGCTTTGTTGCTTTCTTTTTAACTTAAAAGCAAGGAGAGGGTCTGAAATTCAGATGGGACTGCAGTGAAGGGGGAGGTTTAATTCTTAGGTTCTTCACCACAATTCCACCAAAGATTCAAACAACAAATCAGTAAAAGTTAATGGGCAAAAAGCTTTCTTTGACACAATAGGGTGGGCAACGTCTCTTGGAAGAAGTAACAAATAAACTTCCTCTCTCCACATGCTGTGATTTAAATCTGGACTGTTTCTCTACACTTACTTTCATATTTAGATAGATAGATAGATAGATAGATAGATAGATAGATAGATAGATAGATAGATAGAAAGAAAGATAGCGAGCTTCATACCACATACACAATGTAATGTGCACTTTGGCCCAACATTTTAATTTCTTATTTAAACAGACTTCGACTGATTGTGTACATTAACGGTGACCTGATAGTTGCATTTTTGTGTTTTATTATAAAAATGGTGTTTTTCTGTTTTGTTTTGTTTTGTTTTTAATTCACTGGTAGCTATAAACTTTTTAAAGTGGAAGAAAAAGACAAAAGACAAAAGATAGACCTAAAGTCTATCACTCCAGTCCAGCCAAGGAGATCTGCAAATATAAGTAAATTTTGCTGGAACAAGAAACCAAAGCACAGATCACATGCTCATCCAAATGTAGAAGCCTTCTGTTCATCTCATGTTGCCCTCTATGTGTTCTTTCCGGTAGAGTCCTTTTTTGCCAATAGAATGGACTGATCTATTTCCTTATAGTTCACAAAATTGCTCCAGTGGATTGAGAAGCAGATTTGGAGGGTGTGCAGGAGGCTGGAGGGGGGAGCAGTGGCAGTGAGGAGCAGAAGGAAAAGTCCTTTTGCTAGAGTAAACCTGCTCACGTGACAATGGACATAAGCCCTTTCCGTATCTTACAGGTTTCCATTGCCATCCTGTTGCGATTCCAGCAGTGGAAATGTGATCAGAATGCTCACCTCTGCACCTGGCTGGCTGCCTGTGGAAGAGTAGCATGAGGGATGCTCTCCTTCCTTCTGCAGTGCAGCTGGCCACATCTCATGCTGCACTGGGGAAGGAAGCAGATTGCACTTTTGCCATTTCTGCACAGCTACTGGTGATGGGAGTGTTGTGCAATCAGGGACCATGACCAGATTTTTTCCCGATAGTGGAATATCCCGCAATTGTGACAGGTGGAGATGCGTTGGTAGTGGTACCATACTGACATCATGCAAAAGCACAACTCACGGGCTAGCAGGAACATATCCCCACTGCAGGACAGTGACATCATGCAGATATGTCCTTAGTCCTTTTAAGGGGGGATCCCCATCTATATTCTGGTAAAATTAGTCAGAGATAAATAAATTTTCTTAATAAAAGCAGAAGTGGACATGCTATTAATTTTACCAAATCTGAATCATTTTAGGTGCATTTGGTGACTCCAAAACAGACTTCCCTTGCACTCTTGTGCCTTGTGGCTGCTCCCAAGTTTTGCAATTCCCTCCCATGAACAGCTTGCTTGGCTCCCTGTCTGCTCTCTTTCTCCCATCAGGTAAAGACCTTTTTATTTAGACAGGCTTTTGGCTCTTATTTTACAGTGGCAGAAGAATCTTTTAATGGAATGTGTTGTGCTTTTCTTCCTTTTGCTGTTTTAATGAGTTTTAAGCTGTTTTGCTAAACTGTTTTTAACAGAACCGTTTATTTAATCCTAACCTAATTTTTGTATCAAATAGGTTTTAGATATACTTTGTTTTAAATTGTTGGAAGCCTCCTTATGTCCCATGTCAGGGGAAATGCAGAATATAAATGAAATAAATCAATCTGAGGCTTTTAGAGTTTTAAGGAAACCTACAATGAAAATTTCCCTTTTTGAACCATTTAAAATCCACCATAATGTACACAAAGTGCAAACAGAGCGCTCTCATCCAAACGGGCAGTGACAACTCTTATTCCCACCCCTTGCCTCAGGGAAATTCAGCAAAATATACTTTTCCCCATTGTGTAGTAAGAGACAGTGAACATCAATGATCATTTCTTGCTGGGATGGGCAGCTGAGAATGGGGCAGGAGCCAATTCCATCCCCCAACAGAAGAGGAAGTGATGTGACATCACTTCCAATCAGCATAAGAACGAACTCTCCTCACAGGCTGCAAACTCTTGGTGCAACTGAAAGTGATGTGACATCACTTCCAGTTCTGAAAAATTTGATTTTTTTTTAAAAAAAGGGGGGATCTGGAAGCTTTGGGGGATTTAAAATGGTGCTATTTGGCCACATGTAGCCCATGGGCTGCACTTTGCCTACCCTTATTTACTGTGTTTTGACCAATTTGCTATTATGCGCTCCCAAACTGTGATATAAGGTATGGCCCCTATCTGAGCTGAGATATTCATTGTGTAAGTTGCGTTACTCTAAGAGGTCTGTGATTTTTACCATTTCTTAGAGCCTTTAAAAGATTTGCTGAGTCACAAGGAAGTGCTAGAATCCTTACTGAGGCTTTCTGATTTCTGCTCCCTGGTAAGTAAAGATGTTGCCATGCAATGGGAAATAAATAGTCATCTGAACCTACTCTCTGGTGCATATGAGGATAGTCTGCCAAGTGCTCTTCAGTTTTTTGGCTCTTGTCCACCAGGACAAATGAATGCCTGGTGTAATCTTAGGATGTCCATAGAGTTTCACCAGCTGTATGTTTACCTCAGGGGAATGGTCTGCTAAATTTATACTTTGTCAAATATAAATGCTTCCCATAAAGTGGATTTTTGCATGACTTTTGAAACATGGTGCAGTTTTCTCACTGATGTGGTAGAGGAAGCAGACATTGCTGGCCTGATTTTATAGAAATCTTTGAAAAGAGTCCATAAAATATTTGAGAAAACCTAAAAGGCACCCACACGTTTGGAATGAGATTACAGGACAGTGTTATTATGCAACCACAGCCAGTTTCCCCCCAACACTGAAAAAAAGCAGTATCAGTTTCACATTTTTGCCTTCCTAACAAGAATGGTAGAGTTAAAACAGATAAATAAATAAGCTGCTTTTGGATGTAACTTGCAGATCCTTTCCACCACTGGGCTTGTAAGGAAGGCCTCTGCATTTCCGCACATGGCCACACTCTGCCCATTTAATGTTTCCACCGCCTACATTTTCTCTATTTCCTTCCAGATTTTCCATGTTCAGCCATTATGGCAATTGTCTAAAACCTCAGCTGAAAATCCCACCTGGTTTGAGACATTGTCTTAAACTCCAAATACAAAAGACAGAGGCAGTCCTGACACTATTTTCAAGCAAATGGGAGCTTCTCCGAAGCTTTCACACTGATTTATTACTAGAGAAACCCTTTAAAGCTTGATGTCTGAAGTCTAGTTCATACGAAACAGTAACCCCAGGATAACCTTTCTCTAGAGGTTATCCTACAACTGACCCTAAACTATTCACCTCTGGAGAGTTTTTTTTCCCCTGAAAGTACCCCTTATCCTTATTGACCCTTCTTTGAAGCAGAGGTAAGACAAGGGTCAGTTACATGCCAGTTTGTCCAAAATACTAGCACTGGGACAAATGTGACACAGAGTTTAACCAAGACCAGAATCTGAATTACTGGGTGGTCTGGTTGGTGAGTCTCTTACTATTTCAGGACTATTGCTCCACTTGCTTCTATTTCTAAAGTGCCAGTCAAGGAATCACACATACTTTGTCTCATTATCTATCCTTCTAGAGGTACAGCTATGTGGTGAGTGGGAAAATGAGGGCAATAAGAATCCCACCCAATGAAATTTCCCTGCAGTCCCCAAATTTGTTGCATTTCAGACAGTGAAAATCATTCATGCTTTATATTTTCTGTGTTCTCATTTCCTTCGTTACTTTGCCTTCCCCTTTTCTTTAGATGCCTAGCTACTTGGTTGAAATTTTAAACTATGGGGGAAAGCTCTCCCCACCCCCATCATTTTACCCCATTTCCTTTTCTACCTCTACTTCATATTCCAAGCTGTCAACTGCTGGACTTATAAGTGCAAAACTGATGCTGAATAAAACAAATTATCCTTCACATTTAAGAGATTCACCAAAAAAAAAATGGTGTACTGCTAGTTATCATTTATTAGCATTTTAAAAATTCCAGAAAGCCTGGCTATCACCATTATAATCTACTTTCACATCAACCTCTTTTATTATTATTTTGATTTTACATATGAGTTAATGGAACTATAACAGTATGGTGTAATAGTCTGAGTGTTCAACTGGGACTCATAGAGATCAGAGATCAAATCCCTACTTTGAAATGGAAACCCATTGGGTGACCTGGGCAAACCACACTTTCTCAGCCTCAGAAACCCCTTCTGAACAAATCCTGTCAAGAAAACCCTGTGACAGGGTCTCCTTAGGATTGCTGTACATGAGAAGCAACTTGAAAGCACACAACAACAACAGATACCTCAAATCACAGTGGAAAATAAGCCACACTTGCCAATGAACCAGACCAGTTAAACTGGGAGAAAATTATTTCTCAATGTTAAATACAGCAAGTCAGAATCTAAAAAATATAAACACAAACAATTCCACATATCATGCGAAGAGAAATTTTACTGGGAACCAACAACACAGATCCACTAGCCTTTCACACTATACAACTATAACCCTACAATTCCACTTTAACTGTCATGGCTGCATCCTGTGGAATCCTGTGGTTTGTAGTATGATGAAGCACTAGTGGATCTCTGTGTCTGAGAATTTTAATTTGTTGTTGTTGTTGTTGTTGTTGTTGTGTGCCTTCAGGTCATTTCCAACCTCAATGTGAACCTCTTGCAAGGTTTTCTGTGGTTGAGAGTGTGTGACAAGCCCAAGGTTACACAGTGGATTTCCATGGCTGAACCCTGAACCCTCATCTCCAGAATCATAATCCAATACTCAAACCAATACACCATTGTGGATCTCAATACCCCCATCTAAACTGCAGATTCCAGGCTTTCATAGAATGTTTCCAAGTAAAATGAACTCATAGCATTGTAATTGTGTAGTATGAAAGCATCCCATGTCACCCAATATACTGGTCCTTTGGCAGTTCACATTGTGCAAGCTTTGCTGTACAGCACAGGACAGAAGTATAAATTACAAAGCAAGCATATGGCATTTGGACAGGGAAACCAACAAGTTGGAGATCTTTAACCCTTTCCCCACTCACTGGTTTTCTCCAGCAATTCTCCACACTCACTCCAGCAGCATTCTAAACATTTTTTTCTTCACTTGGAAACTAGAAATAGGCCAGAAAGTGGGGGAGAGAGACTAGAGGCAGATCAGTAGTTGCTGGAAGGCTTAGGCAATTCTCTATCCCACCCCTTCATCATTGTCTCCAAAAGCCCAGCCCATTCTGAATTGATATTACCTCAATCAGTTCAGAATCTGGAGCACATATTTGCTGAGGTAACATGTAGTAACATGCCCACAATCAGCACAACTCTTTTGGAGTTGAACGTTTCATTCTTCCATTTTTCTTTGTCACAGATACATTGCAGCTTCTTGCCAATAGATGAAAGAGGACAAAGGTAAAGGTACATGGGTTTAGTTTCACAAACATTCAGAGTCTAAATGGTTAGAGGAGGAAAAGCACATGGTTCAGAGCTGGCTTGTGGTGCTGACTCATGCTCTGTTGAGGCAACAGTGTGCTGGCTGAGTGGAGTCTGTGTTTTATACCATAGGTCAGTATTCAGTTATTGTAGGATTTTGTTGTTCTTTAAGTAAACGCTGAACAAGGAAATTACAAAGGAAGACTAGAAAGAGAAATGGCTGAACTGAATTCTATTCACAAATTCCAATCCATTAGTAGATGATGAATAAAGACTATGGCTTCATGGCACACCACATATATTAATACAAGCATCATCCCTATTGCACATGTAACAAAAGTAATCTTCTCAGAGAAGGATTAGAACCCAAGGAAACTGACTTTGACTAAGCAGATTTATTGCTTTTATACATCAACACTAACTGTCTTCTATAAAGATCTGAATGAAGTATATCACCTTATGCAGTCCTTGGAAAATTTAAGGCACAGATCATGATTTGCATCTTTCTGGATCCTATTAAATTTCATCCCACTCTCACAACTGTCTAAACATGTTTTATATCCTGAAGTCTAGATATCACTCTGTATTGCATCTGAAGAAGTGGATTTATATCTATGAAAGCTCACACTAAAACAAGAACCAGTTAAAGCTTCTGCATTCCTTTATTTCCCCCTCCTCCTGCCTTCCAATTTTTTACGTTGTAAGAGAATGACACAACTACTTCTTTGCAACCTACTTTCAAAAGCCAGGAAAGGCAAGGATTAAGAAACCAATTCATGGAATCATCAAGTTGGAAGAGACCACAAGGACCATCATGTCCAACCCCCTATGGTAGTGCTCAGTCCTGGAGAAAATTTGTTTGGACTCTGCAAGTTAAAACTATCCAAAACAAGATGACCGTAGTATATCTTAGCTGCACTCATCTTTGTCTGTATCAAAACTTTGATGTCTAAATTGGAATAGGTAAGAATTATTTCATCTGTATAATCTAACTCAAACTGGCCACAGCAGGTCCATCAGCAGCTCTGTCTGACAGTTGGTTGTCATGCCACTCATAAATGATCCAGTACCTAGCAGCTCCAGCTGTAATAGAGAAAAATTCTTTTTATACCATCATCACTTTGGGATGGTATTATTACTATTATTGTTGTTGTTGTTGTTGTTATTTACTATCACATTAAGGTAAAAACTCTACAAGGAGAGAGGCAGAGTACAGGGAAGTCGTGCAAGTGTGTTGTTCGTTTCATCTCATTTTTACGGTTAAAAATCTCTCTTCTGCATTACCTGCTTCCTTCTGGTCTGATCGCTACTTCCTCTGTAACAATGTGCTTCCCTTATTAAAATGTTCTTACTTCACGTCCCCTGCCCTCACATACCTCAAAGAATGGAAGAAAAATACTCACCTCAGAAGCATCTCCTCTCCATTGCAAATTATAAATAGACATCTTGTTTCCCAGAATACTGTATCATAGAAATTATTAAGAGGTTAACAAATATCTTTTAATCCTAATAAAATAAATGTTATAAACACTTGAAAGAAATGATCAAATTCAAATCTTGACTGGAAATTACCAAAAACCACAGGTCCAGATGTTTAGTGTAACTGTATCAAGGGCATTCATGAGCAAGAGAAGGATGGTCCTTACAGAGTAGTTCATAAAGCAGATTATCCATCTAGCTCAGCACTACCACCAGACTTAAAGAGTGAGAATCAGCTTTTCTTCATTGACTTGTGGTTTTGGTTTTCACCCTGAGCTGGAAGAATCATCTTAACAGCTGGCAAAGACATTCTGGTTTCTTTTCCTCCTATTTAGACATTCAGACTTGAACAACTCTCCTTGTCTGAAATCTCTGCATGGACATACTCACTTAGTATAATCCTTATGAAGTGGTGATTAGCTTCTGTCTTGACTCAGACCAGGACTTAGCTAACATGGTCAATCTGGTTCTGGCCTCCAGTTGAAAGCAGACTTGAAGGAAAATATGGCTTCTCCAGGCACATCCACAAAACCCACATTCCAGAGACCAGATTATTTTCTATGATCCCTCAGTGACCCAGAAGCACATATACAAACGTAGTTTCAGATAGCATAGATGAAAACAACTGAATTCAAAATAAAAATCCAGAGTTGGATCTAGGACCCTCATTCACTGGATGCTTCCAATAGAGGAAGGGAAACATTTTTCCAATTCTTCATTCTGGCCACAACTGCCTGGGAAGTGGCTTTTGAGGGTTGGGAGATCCTTCAAGTTGAGAGAATGGGCAATAGCTGGCAGATAGCAGCTATACTTCTTAAAATTAGCTTTCTTAATTTACCCTGAGGACTTATAATCTGCAACATTTTTCTAAATATGAAAAATATTGGAATTAGAATCTGAAAAACCATCATCATTACAACAGCACAACCAGCAGATGGCTATACTTCTTAAAGTTAGTTTTCTTCTTTCTAGTACACAGTAAAGCTGTATGAATCAGTTACATCTGACATGCATGAATCAAGCTCTTAATAAACTATCACTCTTGCAGCACAGTCTTAAACACATCTGCTCAGAAAGAAGTCCTACGCTCTGTCCAATGTTTAGATATTGGATAATGGATATCTCATTGATTTCTGTGATAGCTGAATGGTAAATGTTAGTGAATAAGGAGCAGTTTCCAAGGATATGCTTCACAGGCAATATTACCACAAAACGTGGGTGATTCAGGGGTCCATCCACGATGCCAGTACCTCCCAGTGATAATGGGGAATTAATCAGCTTAATGAGGAGGCCTGAAAGAGCAGGATGACTTAATGAGATCTTACACCAATATTTATGGGGTCCTCACAGAAAAGAACCAGCCAGAGATTCAAAAGTAAACTAAAATGTGTTTTATTGAGGGAAATGCAGTCACACACATACACAAGATTTAAACAGTCACACATTCATACAAAGCTAGCTTAAGGAAAAGGGAGGAAAGATTGATAGCAAAGTTTCAGGGAGTGGGCAATATTTATTGTTCCAGAAGAACAGCGAAGAAGCAGTGTTGTGACTTAGACTTGCACCTAAGGGCAGTACACAATGGGAATCAAAGTGATAGCATGGCTACCAGCAAGCCAAGTACTGCATCAAACAGCTCAAAATGGAGAGTTTTTATATCCAAAATCTATCTGGAAGGCAGGGGTGTGAATGGCTCTCTGGCAGAGCAAACAGTGGAGGTTGCCACATGGATGGAGTTAATGGTCCTAATGTTATGTGGCAAAGAGTTAACAGCTGTTGTAATAGCTCTGTAATGTTAGACAGGTAAAAGAACAATGCAGGCAAACATCCAGGTGCTAGGAAGAAAGGCTGAACAAACAATGTTTTGGTGGGAACTTCCCATTGCTATTGTGTGGTATCAGAGATGTCACAGCTTCAGCTGAAGCCTATTATCTCTGAAGTAAGGATGGGCCAACTGAATCCTCAAATCCTTGGCAGGGATTCAACATTTGGGAATCTGAATCCCTGTGCCAAAATAGGCAAACCGAATCTTTTGAATCCACGACCAAAATAGTTTGTTGGAGACTGGGACGCCTGAAAACCTGGGAGACTAGACACACAAGGGGAGATGGCAAGTAGGTGAATTTTTCCCTTGGGGTAATAATGGCCTTTGCTAACAGTTTCACAAATTACATCTGGGCTTGTATTTTATGATATTTAAATTGAACATTTCATATTTAGGTTCAGTACTTGACTGGAAGCTACAGGCTTGAGATTTCAAGGACACCTGAAACATTCCTTTGCATAGCTTGCTTACAAAGCTTTCAGATACAATTCTGGGTTTTCTAGTTTTACAAGGTGTCACAGCCTTCTCTGCCAAAGTGTGCATCATCAAACTACAAACCCCAGGATGCCAGAAGGACCTATGCAAAGAAAAGCCAGTTTTGACCTGGATTAACTCTGTATTCTAGTATGTGGCCCTGTTTACACAGGCAGGAAAATGTGAGATTAATCCACATTTTCCTGCCTCTGCAGAAAGGGCCTTCATGACATTTTCAATCTGGAGAGATCCCGAGGCAAAACTAAGACAATTGTCCTGGCCAGATTTTTCAGAGGGAGGTTTGCCTTTGCCTAGGTTTTTGCTAAGGCTGAGAGAGTATGTCTTCCCCAAGATTAGCCTTCTTTCTCTTGCTTTTTACACCCTTTAAAAAAAAGGATTTGAAAGATTCGAGATTCGTGGATTCCCAGAACCTTCTATGGATTCGGACCCGGATTCAAATTCAGAAAATTCTGGATTCATCCCATCCCTATCTGGAGTTACCTGGCGATTAGCCTGACAATGACTTGGCTATGCCTAGAGGAGATCTTCTAACCTACTTTGCAGCACATGTGTTCAGCCAGTAATTTTCCTCTATCCAGCCTGGCCTTGCAGTCACTTCAGGATCCATTTTATATCAATGCCAATTAATATATTTTGCCAATTAAATCACATTTTGTCAATTAAACCATATAAAATCTGAGCTGTGTGCAAGCAAGTAACAGCAATGTATACAGAAGTTTCCTAGAGCTGGAAGAAGGTTCAAGTATGCAGAGTTCCATCTGATCTGAATGGTGGGAAAATTGGTAATAACATTGTCATGTATCTGCTCCCTCCTCACTAAAAAAGAGAAGGCAAATACAAACAGATGGTAGCAGTGAAGTAATAAATTAAGACTTCTGGGATAGCCATTATAACAGTTTATTCAGTAAAATTATATTCTGCATCCCAGATGAGGAGGTGAAGACTTTCTCACTCTCTGAAGATGTGGTCCGATTACACTGCTGTACTTTACTTTCAGGGCATTAGCAAGCTGACTGACAAGCAGACTCACTCCTAAACGTTGGCTACAAGCTGCACATTCAGCTGAAAGGCTCCTGGCTAAAAAGATCAGCCCTTTCCATAGCCATCCTGCCTTAGCTACAACAAGAAGTAAATTTTGTGGGTAGGCACCTAGAAGGCTTGCTACTTTGTTCTGGTTGCACCATCAAACTTCATTTCAACGGAATACATGGTCTGTGCTGTACTGGAGGTGGTATGCTAGTCTATAGCCTCTGGTGGAATAGCTTTATATCAATACCAATGAAGTGAAAGCCATGCGATGGGCCTAGAAACCTCCAGTAGTCTTATTGGGGTCAATATTCAATATCAAAGCTTGTGAAATTTCAAAGTGAGACTCTGGTTATAATAAATGAATGTAATCCAGGTATTGAACACACCTGCTGTTATGAAGGTATGTGCCTTCAAGATGACTGTTGACTTATCCCAGCCTCACGAATTTCTTAGGCAAGGAATACTCAGAGGTGGTTTTGCCAGTTCTTTGCTCTGAAACATAGGCTACAGCACCTGGCATTCAGTGGTGGTCTCCTATCCAAGTACTAACCAGGGCTGACCCTACATAGCTTCCAAGATTAGACAGGATCTGATGCCTTTAGGGTATTTAGGCCTTCTATCTGCTCTTATACATTAAGCTTATTTAAAACTGCCATTCAAGGTTATTGAATGTTTTTTCTATGTCAATTAAATAGAAAGTTGACCCATCTCTTTATGGAAATGACAAGTATTCTCTGTGCATTTTGATCCATCCTTCTTACTTTTGAAAAGTTTGTTTCATGGCGGATGTTATTATGACAGTATTATTCAGCTTGTTGAACAAAATTAAAAGTTTAAAATACTACAGTTCATGCTACATCCTTCTCTCATTTAAGAATTGCTGTCATTTTTGTTATTTGCTAAGAGTTTGGTAAAAAAAATAGATTTTGAAATTGTCTTTTTCTTTATAACATGGATCTAACAGCTAAAAATACTCTGCTTACAAGATTTGAGCCATTTCCGCACGAGACTGTTATAGCGCTATGATTCCATTTTCAACATCCTATGGAATCTTGGGGTTTGCAGTTTCAGGAGGGGCTGGCTGCCCTCTCCCAGAACTGCAAACCCCAGGATTCCATAGGATGTTGAAAATGGAATCATAGTGCTATAACAGCCTCGTGCAGAAATGGCCTTGGCTATGAAACTATCTGAGCTAGGCCCTTATTAAGAAACATAGGTGTCAACAGTTCCTTAATACACGAGTCCTTTTGCTGATGGAAATGTGACTATCCATGGAACCTTATTTTCATGCACAACCACAAAAATGCTTCATGGCGATTTGAGCAGGTACAGAGGGCTACAGGGAGGTGAAAAGAAAGATGATGATGCATGACTGGCTTCTGCTTAATGCTTTATCTTCATCTGAAAGCATATGAATTATTAATTGTGCTCAAATAATTATATTTCTTTGGCCATTTCTGCACGGGCTTAAAGAAACGGTGCAGAGCGTCCTCCAGAGAGGATGTCTGCACCTGGCAGCAGACTGGGTCGGACCTACTTACTGTAGATCTGCACCTCAGCCCGCTCCCGAACGACTTGAAGTAGTCGTCCCGCGTACTTTTGAAAGACCGTTTGAAAGAGGTCTTTCAAAAGCACGGGGCGCACCACTCCGTTCCTGTGCTTCGGTGCAGATTTGCAGGCTTGCACCAGTGCGAGCCTGTGATCTGCCAGGGGCAGGCTTTGGGCTGGTGAGCTTCAGCGGTTGGTGGAGAGCCTCCACCAACCAGAAGCCACCATTTTCATCCCTGAAGCAGTGCGGAGCAGCAGCCATGCACTGCTCTGGACCAGCCTGGACCCAAGCGTCAAGCCCAAAGGTCCGGTAAGTACCGGCACCGGGCGATTCCCTCGCTCTGTGTGGAAATAGCCTTTGCTTGCTTCATTTCTACTCTACTTTTTTCTCTAATGTGCCCAAGATGGCATAAAATATCCTTCCCACACCTTATCTTCACAATCATTCTGTAAGATAGGCCAGATTGAGAGAGGTTGACTGACTCCAGATCAGCTAGTGAGCTTTATGGCTTAGTAGTAATTCAGACCTTGATCACTACTGAGCCATGTCCAAACCCAGAGTACTGTTGGTGCACTAGCAATTGGATGTTTGTCAGGGCTGCACGGTGTGAACAAAGGAAGCAAAAAGAAGTCATTGTCACTGCCATCAGGAGGGAAGACTGCTCGCTACTTTTATTGATTTTTCCAACTTGAGTAAATCCATTGAATCAAAGAAATTATTTGCCTAAGAGTAGTCAAAAATTATTCAATGGGTCTGCTCCAGATGTGAGTAACCAGTAGAAATCAGACTTATTTTCCCAGTGCCTAGCTTCTAGTTGGTTCCTTGAAGCCAGGGTATTCTTACAAGACTGGCTTGGAAAATTACTTGGTGATTTTCCAAGCAAACGTTCCCAAAACATTGTGGCTTTGAAGACTCATATGGAAGCCAGGTATTAGAGATACAGGCTGCTTGGTGCAAGTAATTTTCCCACCTAATGAAGACAATGATAACTTTCCCTGCACTCCTTTGCTGCTGCTACAACAGCAATCTTTTCTCACCACACCACCATCAAAGCAGGCATATTTATGCCAGCATTGTGCATCAGCTGGATTCTGAACATTCTGAACACTATACCAGTTGGACACTATATCAGCTGGATTCCCAACATTCTGAACACTATACCACACTGGCTCATCACCGACATGAATTAGTACAGTTCTTAATCTAATATATAAAAGTCAAAGTTTGTGAATTTGTCTGTGTCAGGCGAAGATCTGACATACAGTTGGCTGTGTCAGGCGAAGACTTCATATGATTGGCTGCCTATTTGTAAGTTGTTCACCGCCTCGATCCATATGGAGAGGCGGGATCAAATAAATAAATAAATAATAATAATAATAATAATAATAATAATAATAATAATAATAATAATAATAATAATAATAGATTATATGGAATTCTGAGGTCTGCAGTTTACGGAGGGGCCTTTAGAATTCTGAATTCTGAGGCAGAGAACTCCTGGGCCTGTTGCTATGGAGATGAGGCCTAGCAGCAAGGAGGAGGGCAGTATATTCCCTCAGGAACCCAACCTCTGTATGTTACTAACTCTGAATACAGATTGGATTAGGGAATATGGGGAAAAGGAATTAGAGAAACAAGATCTCAAATCTTTCTAACAAGTATTACCTATAAGAAAATAAAATCCTGGGCAACGCCAGGTATATACGCTAGTTGTATTATAAAATGGCATCATGTAAATGGTTATATGTGTAGACATCCACACATACAGATATTTTTCAGGTGTTTACTCTTAGTAGCACCCATATTATGTAACTATAAGCCTGCATATTTCATGGTATTTATTTAGCAGAAATTAGACTTACCTGCCAATTCAAAAATCTATATTTTGAATAAGCTAAGAAAACAATTCATTCTGCAGGGAAATCCTGCTTTTTTGGATCATACTGCCCAAATTACAATAGCCAAAATCCTATTGTTAGTCTCAGCTAGAGTAGACCCATTGAGTCAACGTGTTTGCTGTGTGTTTGCTCACTATTCAACTGTTGATTCAATAGGTATACCGGTATTCTAGTTAGGACTAACCATTAGGATTAACCCTTATACCTCCAAGTATTTGTCATGCAGTTATCTTTAAACTCTAATATTTCTTGTTTTTATTACCAAATTATCTTGGGTCAGATAGCTGTTAAGTATTCACCTATATAAACTCTGGTTGACCTCTCCATAAAAAAAATTTTTGACCTTGTATGACATATCTGTGTGTGTGCGTGTGTGTGTGTGTGTGTGCCTGTAGGAATAAAGATACATGCACATGTACATGCATAGACACATGTACAACCAATTCAGTGTTCAGGGAAAAAATGTCTTTTCAAGTTTCTTGTAATTTAGATTAGATAGCATTTTTATTATAAAGGAACCTTTTCTTCTGTAAGTATGGAGACATAATAACCTGTACCTTTGATAATAAGCGCACTTTGTTCTCATTATATGTGTCTTAATTAATTATTAAATCTGTATTTTCTTCATCCAAGGCCTTAAACAGTAGTTTTCCTTTGTATGTTTTGTTTTAATCTAGCCACATTTAATGAGAAGCTCATAAACATAACCACAGCAAATCCAGAAGTACTATCTGAATTAGTACAATCCTAATTTTGTCTTTTGTTTCTAATGTTAGGAGTATATAAACACAGACACAGATGCACACACGTATATATTCTAGACGAACACCTATCTTAGCCAGTGATGGCAAAAAAAAACTGAGTGCACTCTAGCATTTTTTAAAAAAGATTGCTACTTGTGGCATTCATTTTCATAATACTTCACTGGATCCTTGGCACAACAGTAGCGTCCTGTTGCCTGATTTATCAGTGGAGATACAGAGAAAAGATTAGGCTTTCCTATCATCATTTCTTCCAGGCCATTTACCCTTGGGAACTCCTGAGAGTAGATTATCAGGTGAAATAACAGTTGGGGACAAGAGGGAATTTCAGCATGTTTTGTTTGGCATGTAAACTTCATGGGCTGTAATTCTCTCTTCTACACAACCATTTAAGGGGCAGGAGCCTTGCCTCTGATTTCACCTGGCAACCATACTGAGAGGTAATAGCTTCACTGCACTGGCAAATCCTTCTATTACCTAGCTATTTCACCTAAGTATTGCTTTCTCACTATTGCCATGCACTCCCTGTCCCTCCTGTATGTGTCAAAAAGATGAGCATTGAGATCAAAGAGTCAAGGGCAGGGTGAGTCAGGCAAGGAATGGGCATGTTTAGCTTGAAGAAGAGAAGACCATTTCCGCACTACACTGTTATAGTGCTATTATTTCACTTTCCACATCCTATGGAATTCTGTGGTTTGCAGTTTAGGGACGGACATTTAGAATTCTCAGCCAGAGAGCTCTTTGGCCTCAGTAAACTACAAATTCCAGGATTCCACAGGACATCAAATAGCACTATAACAATGTAGTGTGGAAATGGCCTGAGAGGTGATATGGTGGCTATCTTTAAGTGTGTGTAGGGATATCATGCAGAGGATGAGACCAGATGGTTTTTTGCTGCCCCAGAGACTAGAATATGAGCCAGTGGATTCAAATTGCAAGAAAAAAAATTCCACGTAAAAATTAGGAATAGCTTCTTTACTGTAAGAGCTGTTCAGTTGTGAAACACCACTGTCTTGGAGGCTTGTAGACTCTCCATCTCTGGAGGTCTTTAAGCAAATCCTCCATTAGGAGTGTTGTAAGGTAGGAGTTTGGACTAGACGGTCCTTGTGGTTCCTTCCCACTCTTAAGATTCTATCATTCTATGATCATCATACTCTGTGAAGCCTGTCATACTCTGCAAATGTCGTATGGGTGTTCATTTCCTGATATTCCTAAAGGGGGCCTGGCAACTTGAAGCTCATGTATGTTTACTATCTATATCTAGGGGAAAATCTGGAGTGTAGGAGCTCAGTTGTCCCCTCCACAGTTCTTTTGACTAGCCAAGCAGGTCTCTCTCATTGATCTTTCCCTCATTGAAAAATTACTAGGCTTTCACTGGATGACCAACATTGTGACTGTCCTGCACAGCTTGGATTCAGAATCCCTTATGAAGAAAGAAGACAATTGTTGTTGTGCAACTGTAGAAAGAGTCAATAATGCCTCAAGTATAAATGATGATGCTGCAGCTGTGATTCTCATGGAGAAGGCAGACACAGTTAAACAAGGTTTGTCTCCTTTCACAGATTGTCTCCTAGGCTCAAAGTGATGCAGATCCTTCTGTAATAGGGGTGGCATCTATTTTGGACATAAGTACTACCTTGGGAGCATTGTTGATCCCACTGGAATAAGTAATTGAGCCTGAAACAAATATTCTTTGAAACCTACACAGAACTCATTCTGACCAGCAATAGAAGCTGGTCCTCTATAACAATTACACTGTCTTGATGGGTGTCTAGTAAATCCAGATTTTTTTAAAAAAAATATTATTACTGCTCTGTTTTGAGTCAGGGAGGGAAATTGAAGGATTTTATGTAAGCACTGAAAATGCAGGACTGACTTGGTGTGTTTGTTGATATACCCAAGGAAGAAAGCATAAAGAAACTGCTGCATACTAAGTCTGACCACTTAGTGCTGTCTATATAGACAGGCATAAGCTCTGCAGGTTTCAGACAGGGCTCTTTTCCAGCACCTACCTGCAGAAAACTGGAACTGGAACCTTCTCCATTCTAAGGTTGTGCTCCACCACTGTGGTGCAAGTCACAAATATATTCATTTCCTTTTTCCACTACTTGAGTTTTTATGGTTCAAAATCAGGAGGAAGATACTTTTTGCTACCAAAGATCTGTACTGAGCACAGAATCCTAGAAAAACAAAATGTGCAACCTCTCAGAAATATGGACAGCAGGCAAATGTTCAGTTTGCCCATTCTAACTACATTCTGCTGTTACTAGTAATTGGCAAAAGCAAGGTGTTATGAAGCTCTGACCAACTGAAACTTTAATTTCTGTTTAATGACATTTGTAACCCATTTTTCTCCTCTAAGGTAGGTGTTCAAAGAGGCTAACAAAGCAAAAGAAAGAAAACAACAATCCAATCATTAAAAACAATTAACAAAAATCAGCAAAACATATCTCACCTGAACCACACATTAGAAACTAAGAAAACTAGAACTAATATTTAATATAATCAGCAACCATATGACACACAACTAGAAAAGAGATCTTGAAATGGCACAGAAAGAGGAATATTGAACTTCTCTGGGCAGGGAGTTCTGCCTGAGTAGAGACTGAAAAAGTTGCGTGTTTGGACTACAGTTCCCTGAATCCTCCCATCAAATTAGCCAATGGGATAAGAAAGGCCTAAGATAGCTTTGGGGCTTAAATACCCTAAAAGCACCAGATCCCATCAGATCTTAGAAGCTACACCAGGTCAGTTCTGGTTAGTAGTTGGATGGGAGCCTGTCAATGAATACCAGGTGCTGTAGGCTGCATTTCAGAGGAAAGAAAAAGCAAAACCACCTCTGAATATTTCTTGCCTAAGAAAACCCTATGAAATTCATGGGATTGCCAGGTGGATTAAAGGCACATACACACAGAATATTTTTTTTACCAATTCCCCATCTCAGTTACAACTCCTCAGATCATTCTATGGGTCTTCAGACCCTCAGGAACTGCTTTTTGGAGGTTGCAAAGTTCTCAAGTAGAAAGAGATTACTAAGAAAGCTTAAGGAACTCTGGCTGTGGTTCTTTGGATCCAAGGTTTGGGATTTATTAAAATATCCCCCCTTCAAACCACTTGCTTAAAAAAAAATATTATGCAAATAAAGAAAACAGTTTACTTGTTAGGTCTCACCAAAAGTAAATGTACCTTGCTTCCAAGAAATTCAGTTGAGATTGTGGTGTAAATCCCTATATATATGAATGATGAAAGAAACAGTTATTTCTTTAATTGGAGTGGGGGGAGTATTGGTTACAAACTATCATCTTGGTGAGAATATTTATTTAGTGAAATATAGACCTTTTCCACCACTTCAACTATACTTTTATGTTTTTGTTTATGTGGCTGGCTCCTTCAGTCTTTCCAGTCTGAGTCCTGTAGTTAGTTGAAAACTCTCTCTTTGCAAGTGTACTGAAGATCGTTAATATCAATAAGTCTTAGTGGATTGCAACCACTTGTAACTGCTTGTATTGACTTCCATTACATTTCAATAATCCTCCTTATATCTAAATGGAAGTCATTAATTTCCATTAATTAAGCCATTTCTGCAAGTAATTTGAATTACTTGCAGTGTGTGTTATCTGCATTTTGTTTCCATTGATTCCAACAAGGCAGTATTGTGCCTAATTGCCACCATAGCAAATGCAGGTTCACCATAGGGTCTCCGTTTAACACCAACAGAGAGCCACACATACTAATTAATCTTCTATTTGAATAAGTGACATTTATTATGAATCAGTAGGAGGAAGCAGTGGTACCCTGAGACCACAATGCAAATCAATGATCACTATGCAACTCAATCAGGGTTGCCTGAAGACTTTGTAAGGCTTGGAACCAATGGATTATTTAAGTACCATCCCTGGACATATTGCAAAACATGTGGTGGGTCATGATCAAATTGCATTAAATGAAGGCTCCTGGTGATACAGTTTCCCCTTTGGCTTTCTCCAACTGCTTCTAGCATGTTTTCCTGAATATTTTAATTTTGCAACAGGTCTCCTAACCATTTTGGCAACATCAATATCACATTTTCAGTTAGCAATATATGGTCCTTTCACAAATTAAGAACCTAGATACCATAGCACCTAAAACAACTAAAAAAAAAAAAATCCAAGAAAACCTTAACAAAAAAAGAAAAGAAAAAAAAACCCTATCTCCTCAGCTGTGAATAAAGAACTGAGGAGTTTATGAAAATATCCCCCCTTCTTTCATGGTCTGTTTAGAATACGAATGGGCAAGAAGATACAATTAAGATTGTGTCTTAAAATGAAGTGTCCATATCTTAGTGATATGAGACTACAAATGTATTGTCTGTGGCCCTGTTTTTTAATTGTTTATAGAAATTATACCCAACTTGGTTACTGTAAAAAACAACATGGGACATATAATAATATTCATGGTATCTGGGTCTGGTTCAAAGTTCTATTTTTGATCATTACAGTCCAAAAATGAGCTGGGCCCAGAACACTGGTGAGGCCACTTCTTTTCTGTTAACTACCTGCATACTAAAGCCCATTCCACAGCTTACCTTCTTGCGGCAGCATCCAGTGGTGATCCCAGCAGCAGCTCTTCTGGAAAGGGAGCCTGACGGCAGCGCTTCCCTCTGCACAGAACTAGCTCCCTGTGGAAAGGAGTGCTATGGACATGCTGCTTTTTCCCGCAGCACAGCTGAGTACTTTCTCAGACTGTGCTGGGGCAGGAGGCACCTCCATTGCTCTTCCTGCCCTTCCGCAGGACAGGTAAATGCAGGATGATGGCACAATTGTGGGTCATTGATGGGGAAAACCTTTCAATTATTTAACCCATGATCTCACTACCTGGGGATGGGAGAGGAGCGGGACTTCAACAACATCATGCAGAAGCATTGTCACAGTCCTTTCCTTTTCCTGTCCCCTTGGTTGGATGGGAGAGTGCTGAGGAAAGGGCCTAAGAGATTCCTCAGAGGTCTTTCTCTGTATTCCTTCACAATCTGAAGTACAGTGGCTGGTTCCTCAAAGAGGACAGAGCCATCTTGGTAATGACACTAATATTGTGAGATTCTGGGGGTGGGGTTGTCCTCCTCCAGGCCCAGTGAATGTGTTAACAATATGGGAATACAATGATTCAAATAATGACTTTTTAAAAAGAATTCTAAATTGTTTGAAGCTCTTCAAATTGATTTTACTTGTACACAATCATATGGATGAGATATATGTATTGAAATAAATAAATAAATAAATAAATAAATAAATAAATAAATAAATGTTTAAAAACTGCTTTTCCAAAAAAAAAAAAAATAACCTTTTAAAATAGTTTTGTGACCTGGATATAGGTTCTAGCATCACTTCAAAGCCAATGTGGTATTGTAATTTGGGTGCTGGTGTAGGGTCCTTTTTGCACGGCATTTTTAAAGCGTATTAAGCACGCTCCCTCCCCCCTTCATGAGCCGCCGTACCGCATGACGTTCTGGCGAACCAGGTGCTATCACGGCCACGGATAGTGCTGATTGCACGTTTTCTTATTTTTGCCTGAAAGGCGAAAATAACCTCCCTTTCACACATCGGTTGCGCAACCAGAGGGCCTGCAGAGCCGTCGTCCTGTGTACTTCCGGGAAGGACCCGGAAGTGGGCGGGGTGTGGGCAGTCCCTGCTGCTTGTCCCTCACACTGCAGCTCCCGGGGATGCTCTGCCCAGCAGCAGGCTGGCCGCTGCCCCCATCACAGCAGGGAACACTGCACGACATGTCGCCGCAAGAGGCCGCCCCGGGGCTGCGTCGCCACTCACACTCAAGATGACAGCAGCCCCCGGGGTCCAACCGACTGTGGGGTTTTTTTCCCAAACCTGGTGCTATCGTTAGCACGTTACCAACGTAGTATGAAACAGCCTGTTGGCACGATCTATTGTGCTAATGTTAGCACAATAGTTGATGAAACAATAAAAGAAAAAAGAAAAACCACCGACCAATCAGGGCTGGTGGGGTGGGGACAGGGCGGGACTTGAGCGTGGCCCAGGATGCCAACATGCGGACAAGGCACCGGGCAGGGACTCGCGAATGCCCTACCATGTTCAGACTGCAAGGGGCTCTCTACTGGGCCTCTTGCGATATTGGCAATATTGTGAGGGCTCTTGTTCATCGTGCTATCAAGCTAAGGTGCGAAAAGGGCCTAAGACTCTGGAGACCAGGCTCAAAATTCCTGCTTGGCCATGGAAACCCACTGGATGACCTTGGGGAAGTCACACACTCTCTCAGCCTCAGAGGAAGTCAATGGCAAATCCTCTGTGAACAAATCTTGCCAAGAAAACCCCGTCATAGGGTCACCTTTAGATCACCATAAGTCACAAACAAACTGAAGGCACACAACAACAAATCACTTCAGTAGAGATTCTTTATTTGTTCTTGAACATAATTCTGTCTTAGCTCTGATTTATAAAATGAGAATGGCAATTATTTATCACTCAAGATTGCTGTGAACATAAATGTGATATGAGCATCAGAAATTAAATTTCTTACTAAGTTTATAATTTCTTCTGGAACTTGGGAAATTGTCTATTACAACTACTAGCTATATTATTGGCTACTGATTTCAAGGAAAGACACTAATAATTGAAATGAAAGGAAACATTCAGTTCAAAAGATTCCTACTACTATTTATAGTTCTTTTAAAGAACTCTGAGGCAAAGGCATTTTCATGGTGTATCTGCTTACTAGAACTATGTAACTAGATGTTGGCCTTTCCTCAGCATTCTTACCTGGAAACAAATCTTATTCATTTTAATGAGACTCCCTTCTGAGATATTTTTTTTTAAATTAATGTGTACATATATCTTTATTTAAGATATGCATCTAGGAAATGGAACTAGAAAATGAAAGTTTCTCCTCTGGCTTGCAAAGAAATGACCCTGTGAATGACATCATTGTCTTAATTTTAAACATGAGATAATTCAGTCACAAGACCAAGCTGAATAACACAATCAGGTTTGCATTCAACATGTTGCTCATAATAACTTCTATGCTAGTGTTACAGAATTTTCTCTGTTTGGATGACTATGAATTGGCTTACCTGCCACACTAATGAATGACCAGCAAAAGATAGGAAGGAAGAAAAACATCATTTGCTTGCTTGCTTGTTTTCTTTTTATCACTGTGGGATGTTTTGAGTAGTGTGAAATTACTTTCAAGTTTTTAGAAGACAGCAGGCTAGTTAAGGCACAGGGAAAACATTGTAGCATACTTGAATTTGCAAGGCAAAGGTTGCTGTGAATTTGGAGCTATAGTACTGGTCTGAAGGGAGCTTGGAGGGCAACAGTAGGATCCATTTTGACTGTTTTCAATTAGTATTAATTTATCTGTTGGTTATTACATTTTAAACTTTTGAATGAAGTTAATCTTTAGCTATATCTGTTGTAAATTGCTTTGCGTCCCAAACTGGGAAAAGCATACAATATTACAACAACCACAACAATCACTTTTAAAAAAATGAATGGATAGACAGAACAAGAGCAAAAATTAACTAGATAATCTCAGTACAAACAGCAGGGAAGTCTGTATAGCAGGAAATGCATCTGAAGATGAGCTTAAGAGGCTCCATTCAAAATGAAATCCAGCTTGTCCAGCTGAGTGCAGCTAGATCAACACCAACAAGATGCAGACAGGCAAAGTTACTTCATCTGTCTTAAGAAAGAATGAATGAGAGGAAGGAAGGAGGAAGGAAGCAGAGGGGAGAGAAAGATTGAACTATTCCAGTATGGCAAGTCTTACATAATTAGTGAAATCCTGCATAATCAGTCAAAATATTTTGTTTTGAACCATACATGCTAAGTTTCTTTCATACTCTGATCATAAAGCAAATGAAATGTAAAAAGATGAATTTCCAGAAGTTCTGGAGAGGAAATGGTCAATATTTCCTGATTCTCATGAGCCACTCTATGAAGATAGCCACACGACTGATAATCAAAATTTTTATATTATTGAGAAAGTATGCATCCATGCACATGGGGTGCTTTTGATAGAATTGTTTATTTCTTTCACCTCTGACTTTGAGATAATGAAGATTGCATAAGAGCAGAAGGGGCTGAAATTGTTCTAAATGCAGATTCTTTGCAAAAAGCTAGTATAGTGGAGACCAACGGGTGCATTTAAAAACAGTATGGAAAAACATCAGCTTAAACAGAAGGTTCCAGCTGCAGGAGTCTCTATTTCATGTTACTGGTATGAGACAAACTAAGATGTTTGTGGTGCTCCTTCCTTGTTTTTCTAGCAGTCTGAGGAAAGAGTGCATTTTCCCCATGAATAAAGATTGTATATTTGTTATTTTCCTCTGTGGCCTCAAAAGAGATCTCCTTCAAAAGCATCCATTAGTGGGTGATCATGGTCAATCCATATTTCACATTCCAAACAGGAGGAGAAATGCCAGGCTGAAGTCTAAATTATGTCCTTAACTGCATGCGGCTTGACTTGAACTTTACTGATTTGTCAATTTCCTTCTGTGACTGACACAAATGATAATAGTTGCAAAAGATTTATTCCTGTTAGACCAAAAGAATGCCTGGAATTTTATAAAGCCTTTAGAAAATCATAGCAGTCTGATCTGAGTGACATTTTTACTTTAAAGGGTTGTATGTGCTTGTGTGTGTGTGTGTGTGTGTGTTTAAATAGGTGGCAGAAAATTACAATTTGGCTTGAAATAGCTCTGGGGATATGGTAAAGCAAAGCAATCCTGTGGTAAAAGCTTTCCTTTTCTTCTCTCCCCCTCCCCTTTTCACATTCCTCCTTTTGGTTTGGTTAATTCCAAAAAGAAACCAACAACATTTCTAAGTTGAACTCAGCATGATTATATTTTACCTTAACCCTAGTACTTTCCTCTTTTTTTTTCTACAGCTCAAAAAGGTTCACATTTTTTTATTACCATCCCATATGAAATATTCTTCAGTCTTTCCTCCCACCTTTGCCATTAGGACACCAAATGGAGCTTTCAGTTCAGTGTGAGTGAGCCGTAAGAGCCTAAAAGTGATGGCCAGGCGGGAGACATTTCAAAAGGCTTGAGGAACTGTGATGCTAAGATTCTGTTAACATTCCATGTGACTTGTGCTGCTGCATTCCTTTTAGTATTCTGTAGATTTCTTCCATACTTAGGAAGTCTATGACTTCTCTACTTTTTTAACAGTGGATGCCACGCATTACACACACAGCTGCTATGGAGATTGGGAAAATAGGGTCTATAGTTACTAACTGAAAAGAAAAAGAGTTTTTTGCAGCTGAACTATAAGTTTTTACAAGAAGGCTATTTCCAAAAATTAAATAAAGGACTCAACCAAATGTCCATACTTAAAAACTGAACATCTTACCTGTAAAAGTGAAGATGTGTTTCACAGCTACTCCTGTCATATGCGTGGCTTGTGAATGATATCAAGACATTATGTAGACAGCTCTGGCATGGCATGGCTGGTATGCTATTCATAACTTAAGAGTCATATGTTTGATTCACTTTTAGTATCATTATTCAAAGGACAGTAAGTTTCTTTGTGCAGCTTTTGGGATCCTGGAACAGTCTAATATGACCAACAAATAATTTTAAAGCTGGACCACTCCAGACAGATCCTGCTGGCACTCATCTCCTGCTGGCTGGCTTTCCACAGATAACTTTTTTTATTTGGCTTATGTGGAAAAAGAATGCTGGACTAGAGAAAACTTTGATCTAATCCTGCATGGCTCTTTTTATGTTCTTATTTCTTAAGCACTGCAGAGGGTTTTGGGTTTTGTTTTGTTTTGAGCTTTCTCTGATTCATTTCTTTTGCCTCTGTACCTTGAGTGGACAACTTGAGAGTCAGAAAATAAATAAGTAAAACTCATATGTACATTGCAAATAAATTTAAAAAAAAAACAATTTAAAACAAATCTACATAGAATCTATAATAAATACATGATCAACACAGTTTTGTATCAACACAAGTGGCACAAGACTATGCACATAAAGGCCAGTTTGGCATAAATCTTCACACTGGCAAATGACTGATGCTCACTGGAGTAAACAAACCCAAACTGTATAAAGCATTGTTTATTTATTATAGATTTTTATCATAGTTTTTATTATAGATCATTGACTTTCTATGTCAATTTGTTACAAATTGATCTTTTTCATTTATTTACAATTTATTTACAATATACTTGTAAATTTTACTTCCTTATTCCTTGACCCTCTTGGAGTGTTGATTGTCAGTGCAGTGACTCAGATTTTTTTCTTGTCTTGCTGCGGATAACTTGGGACGTTGTAGGTATGAGTGGACTAAAACTTCCATGTAAACTTTACAGCAGTCCTACTGCTTCTTAAGAGCAATAAAGCTACAAATCACTCTTTCATAACCTTGTCCTTATTAATATACATTATTCAGTGGCCATCAGAAAAATGTTCAGAATCCAGAAGTGATTTATGCATACCAGGGAGCATATCTAAAGCTGTAACAAAAATGTATGACTATTCAGAAGTGAGTCTCATGGAACTCAACAAGACTTGCTCCAAGTAAATGTGCTTAGGCTCAGGTTCCCTAATTGAAACGTTCCTTCTCTCTGAGAGCTTTTTCTTCAATCACAGCTTCATAAATATATCCAGTGAAAGTACATTCCCTCAACCTGATACCATTTAGATATTTTGAAGTATGGTTCCCATGTATTTTGACTATTGGCCATACCAGTTGGAACTGATGGGAATTGAAATCCAAAACATCTGGAGTGCATTTGATTAGAAAAGACTGAATTAAAGATTGCATCTGGTGGTATCTTTCAACCACCATGAATAGATGTTGCTGGAAGATTATCCCTTCCTGTTCTAGCCCTCCACGTGGACTAGAAAAAAAACGTCTAGACAAGAGCTGAGGGTCCATGGGACACTCAAGGGGAAGTAGAGGGGGAAATCCCATTGTGCAAGCACTGGGTGATGCTCTATACAAATTTTCCCAGAAGTAGGTCTCACTGAATTCCCTTGATCTTCCTTCTTAGTATGGCATTGGTACCAAGGAATAGGATTGTATTGTAAGACTACAATGTTATGCACATTTGTATAGGAGTAAGTCCCATTGACTGCCAACAAATAGCAGGTGCTATAGACTATATCTCAGGAGAAGGAACTGGCAAAGCCACCTCTGAGTATTCCTTGCCTAAGAAACCTTGTGAAATTCATGCAGTCTCCATGAGTTGACAAGTAACTTGAAGGCACAGACAAACTCACACACACAAATCCCATTGAACTCAGAATTACTTCTGAGTAAAGGTGAAGACGATCAAGCTGGATCCTTTTGTGGGACAAATTATATCATAGGATGACTGCTGTTATTGACAAGGAAAAAATACAGCCAAGAGATGTTCACCAAATAATTTTAAACACTGCTGTAGTGAGCACAGGCACCTGGTCCTTGCTCTTTTGCTATGCTGTCAGCTAAACTGAACCTGGGGGAAAAAACAGTTCAAAACTTACTGAGCAATGCTTCTTGTATACAGTGTGGGTTGCGATTAATTCCTTTTTTGCAATAACTAAGTTACAATTATAATTGTAACATACAGAGGGATAGTTTATCTCCTTTTGTGGTAGTTTTACTTATTTTTATAGTCATAGTGTGTATGTGACCTCAGTACTTTGGAGTGTTTGTACCATTAGCATGCAGCTGATAGCATTTTTAGAATATTTTTATCTAAAAATCACAGTGTAGGAAAGTTACTCTTTTGATAGGTAACTCTCTGAATCCTCCAACCATCCACTGAGAGTCCAAAATATAACACTTTTTAGCAGAGCATGTAAATAAAAAATAATGGTACTCAATTACAGGGGTGTAGTTGCAGGGGGAGAGGATTAAGGGCATTGCCCCTCTAAATAAGAATCCTCCCTCCATGCTCCAATGATTTTTTTTTTTTTTTTTTTTTTGGGTTTTCCAAATTTCAAGCAATGAGACACTGAAACCCTTTTGCACCTATAGTTCTCACATTTGGTATGTTTGAATTCCCTTGATAGCTTTGTCTGTCCCTTTTCTGCTTCAATTGTATTCTAAATGTTCAACTGAAGCTTTAAGTTGCTGCTATGCTAGATATGTGGTAACTGAAGGAAAACTGCATTGTGAACAGCAGAATTATTACTGGGGGGAATTTTCTTTATTTTGCCCCCCACCCCCAACTGTAGCTGTAACCCTGGATAGCTACATTAGGGGACCTTGGAACAAAGTAACCCTTTTTACAATATTATACAATTTTGTGCCTTGCACAAAAAAGCAGGGGACCAAAATGTTCTTATCAGTTGCCCTCCAAATCTCTAGATCCTATACCGATTTTGCTCCAGGCGGAGTTCAGTCTTCTCTCATCTCTCAGCTTTGTTCATCCCTTAAACAGTGTTTAATTAATCTTCAGTAAACTGAGGCATCCTCTGTGAATCAATGATTTCCTATCAGTCCTTGTTAAAGGTTTTCATGTTCTTAAATGTTCAGCTTATTGATAACCTATCATCTGACAGTAACCCCCAGCTAAATGTCAAACCAGGGAGAAATTAACGTGACAATATGAAAGGCGACAGGGAAAAATACATAAATCTCTTGACTCTGCATTTAAAGTAGATTTAAATGCTCTCAGAGTGTTTCTTCCAATACTGGAACAATACAAAATGCCATAAAATAAAAATACAAACATGCTATAAATGGCAGCACTTAAAATACAATAAAAGAGCAGTGATTAAATTTTCCAGGGTGGCAAAAGATTCAACAGCCAAAAAAAAAATTCAAAAATTTTCAAACTGTGGGCTCTTTCACACTAACACAATGTAGCACAATTGTAGTTCCATTTTAATTGCCATGGCTGCATCCTATGGAATCCTGGGATCTGTAGGCATTAAAGGTCTCTAGCTGAGAATTCTAAATACCCCTTCTTGAACTTCAAATCCCAGGATACCTTAGGATGTTGCTCTGGGCAGTTAAAGTGAGCTCATAGTCCTATAATTGTATAGCATGCAAAGACTCCATGTTTGCATGACTTAACTGTGCAGGTAGATCTAAACATCAGGCAGTGAATGAAAGAGAAGGATATCTGTGAGTTACATTGTCGAGTGTGACTTCTCCAACATGCCCTGAAATACAACACAGGAGAAAGGTTCAGCAAAGCCATTTTCCCTACCATGCAGTTTTGCTATGGGGAAAAGAAATGTTGTGTGAGAGAGGCATTCAAAGATGCAACTTCAAGAAGCTACAACATCTGTGGTTTGAAAAGGGTGCAGTTTAGAAAGATGCTTGCCAGAATTCTGCTGATGATATAAATAAAATCTAAGAAAGCTAATATTAAGAAGTGGTGAATGATAAACACAAATGCATACATATAGGCAAGCTCACATATTAAAATACACAGCATTCTGGTAGTTGTTGTGATCTCATAATACATATATGCATCAGATCTTGTAGAAACGGTATGTGAGAAATTGAAATTCCAATTTGTCTTGGGTTTTCTGTTACTCCTGTAGCTTTCTTCACTTTGGAATGTGATCATGTTTAAGCGTGTTTGCTAGGAATTGCATTAGCTAACCAGATGCTGGCTGCGGCCACCCTTCAGGTCAGCGTGTGTTGACTGGAATGGTTGGTATTAAATGAACCAGTAAGGAGGCAGCTTTGCCTGGTCCCCTAATAGACTGCCATTATATTGCTGCAAACACTAATCTGTATTTCCACAATATCCATGGATTAGCTGATAGCAATTAACATGCTTTATTCTATTATTCTATTCTATTATTATTTTTAGGGGGTCAGTTATTCCAATTAGCTGATACCACATGGAATATACACACGAGGCCTCAGAAAGAGGTAATACTGTCAGAACTCCAGACTGGTGACTGGAGCTGATTATAGAGAACCCACTGAACTTGTTGCAATAATTTCACTGGCTACTGGTCTGTTTTCGGGCACAACTAAGTGCTGGTTTTTACCTTTAATGCCATAGATTGCTTAAATCCAGGCTATCTGAAAGACCATGGGTTCTTCCAGATCAGAGGCCCTTGATCATTATTGGTTGGTACTTCCTGACACTTGTTTTGCATCCACAAAAGTCTCTCGTAGAAGCGAGCAGAGTGGGGTGGGGTGCAAAAAAATGGTGTGACACTGTAGGAAATTAGCCAACATCTTGTTGATCCTAAACACTGTGGGTTATTTGGCTAATCGTCGTTCAGATCTCTTTCATACATTTGCTCATAGGCTTTGGATGTAATGAGACCCATATGGGCATGCTTCTTTTTTTCAAGGAACTGTGTTTGAGAAATTTTAATGTGCTGTCAGGGAAGTCTCTGTGCCTTCATCCCATCTACAGAGGAGGAAAGACCAAGAAACCTGGTATAAATTGCAAGTATTGAACCATATAGGTTCTTTGGTGTGTGTGGTTATTTGTTTGCTGCAGTGTACTCTGGAATTTAAGATCTCATGGACGGGGGTCTCTTTCTGTCCCACTACCATCGCAAGCATATTTGGTGTGGACCTAGGAGAGAATCTTCTCAGTGGGTATTCCCAAGTTGTCGAACTCCCTCTCACAAGAGACTAGGTTGGCTCCATCTTCCACTAGCAGGCAAATACCATTTTTATTTAGGCAAGTCTTTGGCTCTTAATTTAGTGTAGCAAAAGGGTATTATAATGGAGTGTATTTATCTTTTTTTACTATGTTCTATTGTGTTTTTAAACTGTATGAATTTAGTGTTTTTAACAGAATTGTTTATTTATTTCCTTTTGTGTCAGATACGTTTCAGATCTACTTTGTTTAATTTTTTGTAAGCTGCCTTGGGTCCCATACTAGGAGAAATACAGAGAAATTAAAATAAGAATATCTGAGAGTTATCAGATTGAAATCTTTTGCTCTAATTTAATGTAATCTTCTACTCGCATCAGGGCCTTCTCTTCTGTGGTACCCTGTTTGTGCAACATTCCTCCCCTTTAAGGTCCAGTTGGCCCTGTTGTTTATTTCTTTCTGATACCACATTAAAACCTGGTTTTTTATCCTTGCTTATTCTTCAAATATACATGTACATAGTTTTAACCATTTAATCCTTTTAAGCTGTTTCCCCTTGTTCACTTGTTTAATAGGTTTTTTTCACCTGCTTAACTTATTTGATTGTTTTTAATGTGGAATTCTTTTAAATCATTTGCATTGTTTTACCTGTATGCCACCCTGAGATCCCACCATGAAGGGCAGGCTATAAAAAAATTAATGAATAAATAAATAGCCAAATACCCTCCAAGTGATTAGTTCAAACCTTTGGCAAGAGTGATTTGTCTTCTCCCAGCCACCTTCTGAGAGGGGAGGAAGAAAGGTGTATACACAGATTGCAGGGGAAGATAAAGGTGTGCCAAAAACAGGGCAGGTAGGGCAAGCACAAGACAGAGGCAGAGCAGAAAATGGCATTCATTAGTCAAGTCATTCATTACACAAAGAATCTATTACGTTTTTATGATATAAAGGATCTGCCACCTGAAGTCGATGCCTTGCAGTAGGGCCGGCCTGACATACAGGGAGACAGGGGAGAGAGAAGAAATATGGTGACTCTACACACTTTGATCTCTGGTTCCCACCACTGTAGCCCCAATCAGCTTCACTGCCACCTGTTGCCTGCATGCAACCACCACCAAGTCCTCCCTGAAGAAATGCTGCTCTTGACAGAAAGAAACAGTAAGAAAGGACAATGGCCAAGATTGTGCATTGGATACATAACATTCAGCCTAGGCATAACTATACCACATCTCCCTTCTCCCCCTCTCCAAGACCCATCTTTCTATTGCAAGCCCCTCCTATCCATTTAGTAACTGGTGGACAGTGAGGGAAGGGTATCAGAGAAGCACCTAGCTCTGTCCCTACAGTTAGATGCAGGACAATAATATAATCCTCCAAAGGACCCCTACAAGGTCCTAGAGGATGCCACTGTTGTTGAACTTCTGGCTATAGAGATACAGCCAGATGCTGCTCCAATGCCCCCATTCTCCACTGAGTACTAAATGGCCATGGGACAGGGCTCTGCAGGATTCCTCCTTCCGGTGAGTCTTGCAGGGATGGCAGCTGTTGTGTGTGGGAGGCAGTGAATTCTTCCCTTTGCAACAACACATAACTAGGCATCAGTTGGATTTATGCTTTTATGTATAACTAACAGGATGCCAGCCTACATCCCTAGATAAACAGGTCAGGACATAATTGCTTGTGTGTCCTGCATTACTACTGGCAAGGTGATAATGTTCAAAGGGCTGAAGAGCAGTCTCAATTCGCAACCTTATTTGTCTCCCAGAGAAATCATGTGTAATGGACCTGACTGAATTGTCTCTCACTAATCATCTCCACTGCTGCAGAGATGGAATCATGGCTAGGTTGGGCATCTAGCCAAATATTATTTTCTGCTCTGACCTCAAAATATTCAAGGTGCAAAATGGATGTATAATGCTCTCTATTGGTCACAGTGGATTTTCTCCAAACTTATTTGATTGGAGCTTGTTTGATACTCACATTCAGATCCATATTATTTTGGCATTGACCCAGCTATCCAGGCCTGGTAAAGGAACTAGAATCCCTCATAAGGAGAGCTGCTGCTGCTTTGTTTGTAGTTTGAGTTTACATACAGTCAGTTACCCAAAATGGCTACAAATCTTGTCCTCTTTCTTACCCAGTGACACTGAATGTTAATTATTCCTATTTATCCATGATAGCTACGTGGAAATTCCATGGTTAGAAGCAAAAGACTTCTGAGTACCAGATGCAACCACATGTCCTGCTTAGAAACTTCCAGGAAATATCTTGGGAACATAGTTCACTGTATCCAAGCAAATGGGGTACTGCCTAATAGCAAAGCAGACCATAAGTCCAGCTGGCTCAGTACTGTCTATACTGACTGGCAGTTGGCACTTACAGAAGTAATTTTCCAGCCTTGTCTGCATATAATCTTACTATCTCACTGCTTTAGAAATGGAATACTGAATTAGGTCTGATTCAGGACAGCTCTTCTTACATGGATGCTAGATTTCCCAAAGCAAGTGGAGATGAATATTGCCACCTGATCCATCTGGATTAGTACTGCCTATTCTGCTTATAGGCTCAGACAGAAGACCTGTGCATCACTTTCTACTTATTTCATCTGGAAATACCACTATTAAACCTGGGGACCTTCTCCATAAAAAACATGTGCTGTCCCACAGAGCTACAGTATTCCACAGTGGATCTTTTTTTTTTCTTCTCTGTGTAGTTTATGACAAAAGTACAGTGTAGAATTATTCCTCTTGTATAATTTGTGTACCAAATTGTCATGTTTTCATTGGTTATTGTCGCCTTTTAATTGTAAATACATGGCCATTGTATACCTACAGTCCTGCTGTCTGGTTTTTAAAAGTATACACAATAGAAAATAACAGTAAAAAGAAAGTTCACCGTCTTATCAGATGGTCATTAAATTTATCTGCACATTAATGTTTTAAACCTCTACTATGTACTATATCCGCTGTATGCCTATGTTCAACCATGGTCAAACAACCAAATAAGAAAACTCCCCAGTTCTAGGAAATTCAGGAGAAATCATTTACAGAACAAATTCTCAGTCCCCAATGAATGAAGAGAATTTATCTATAAATTCCACAATGCAGCTAAATTTTCATCTTTTAAATTAATGTAGGTTTACTGTTGTGCACTAGGCTATGTTTAATTTACAAGCATTTGCAATGAATAACATGTGCATATTCTTCCTCTATTTCTTTAATATAACTTGCAATTGCCATACATAGAGCTTTTCTAAATCAATTTGGGTTATGTTGAATCTTGGCAATTTGTGAGGGCCACAGTTGACATTTACTTGTTTACTTCTTGTGTCTTCAAGTTCACTCCAACCTTCGGCAACCCTAACATAGGGTTTTCTTGGCACTATTTGTTCAGAAGGGGTTTACCATTGCTTTCCTGTAAGGCCGAGAGATTGTGACTCACCCAAGCTCAATCACTGGGTTTCAATGGCTGAATAAGAATTCAGACCCTATTCTTCTATCCCAACCACACAGAGCTGAAAAACTGAATCTCATTTCTTTTTCGGTATTGACAAGTAAAATAATTTGCAAATTGCTTCTGTGAAATAGCAGTAGTTGGAAAATATGTTGCACTTATTCCCCAATAGTCTTGTGCTCAAAGCCATGCCTTTAATTTTGAAAAGCATAAGATATTATCATAATAACTCCCTCCCTATCATAATAGCCCCCCCTTTTTCTCATCTTGAAGCTGTGATAAATGATTTTAGTATCATGAGGAGAACATAATTCAAAATTGGCACTAAAAAACAGAAACCAGATGGATCAGGAAGTGGAAGAGCAGTAATGACAGTCCCCCAAAATGAATTGCAGTAGAATCATAACATGCATGTATACTGGGTAGTGAGAGTTTGTAAGGGGTGGAAATGCCTTTCAAGGGATGGAGAGGAGCTCTACTAATGGGGGACATACCCACTGGGGGGAAAAAACTATACTCATGCAAAGTTCTGTAGATAGATCTGATGCTATTGGTGTTTGCCAGTAGTAGGGGTAGCAGCTGGTGGCTTCTATGTCAATGAGAGGGTAAATTCCCTTGGAATTTTAAAGGAACTCCATGGTGCTGGAGGGAATTTGGAGACAGGAGCTTGGACAGCTCCTTTAAAGTTTGGACTAAAACCCAGAATGCATTCATTGCCCCACTAGTGTGACAATCACCAGCTACCAATAGTGTTAGGGCTCAAAAACAGGTATCCTGGGGCAAGAATATGTCAGAAAGTTTGGAGTCAAACTTGATTCCACTGGATCCTCCATTTTCCTTAAAAGCCCCAGAATGAGGTTCATTGATGGCATCAATTAGAGCTGGACTAGTTAATTATCCCCACACTGCTCTGGGGCAAGGGGAAATCAAAATGAAAAAGATTCTGTGGACCTGATCTGTACAGCCATTCACCTCACCTCTTGTCTTGGACAATGTGATCCTGTCTTCCCAATTATAACGATGCTTAACTATCTAAGTTTTCTTGATCTCAAGACTGTAAACAGGACCTACATTGCCCCTCATCATGTGCTTTCAGGTACTCTCTACTACATTGTTTAGTGGTTTGAGCTTTGGACTAGAACACTGGAAGGCCAGAATGCAAGTTCTCATTTCACCATAGAAACCCACTGGGCGGGCTTGGGCAAGTCACAGGCCATTTCCGCACGAGTCTGTTATAGCGCAATGATTCCACTTTCAACCTCCTTTGGAATCCTGGGGTTTGCAGTTTTGGGAGGGGCCAAGTGGCCCCTCCCAAAACTGCAAACCCCAGAATTCCATAGGACACTGAAAGTGGAATCATCGTGCTATAACAGTCTCATGCCGAAATGGCCACAGTCTCTCAGCCCAGAGAGTTGGAAACAACTTGAAGAGACACAAGTCTACTATGTACTATGTCTGCTGTATGCCTATGTTCAACCATAAGTTGGAAACAACTTGAAGAGACACAACAACGACAACAACAGCAACAACGACAACAAGCTTTAAAAGAAGCCTTCAAGTGCAGCCAGTCACAACCAGCAAATGATGCCGTTACGAATGGCAATGCCTGTGGCCGTCCTGGGGAAAAGGTGGAAGGATTGTCATTTAAAAACTGCACAAATATTTCCCATTCGTACAAAAAGGAGGAAAAGGAAAGCCTGTCTCCTGGAGCCCCCAGTGAAGACAACTGTTGGGAGCTGTTAGCATCTGATTCACTTGCCTGCTGATGCTTGCCCACCAAAATAAGTAATTAGAGTATCAGCCTAACTTGGCCAGAAAGGGGCTGCTCATTTTAACAAGGGCAGAGCCTCCTTACAAATGAGTGATAATGGAGATGAGATTGACGACAAAGATACATACAGGTGCCAGCCAAATTTATCCTGTAGTCTTCAGGCAGATGATAAGAACCACGCACTCATCCAACACAGAGAAAGACACAACTACCCTGCGCTTGAAGGAAGTTACGACTATTGAACCAGAGCTGTGAATGATGGTGATGATGATGATGATGATGATAAATAAGATGTGGAAATTTTTTAAAAAATGAGGCAGTTAAAAATGTATATATTCTGCTTCCCAACAAAACTATATCATAAGTTTTCTCATCTCTTTCCCTTACTTACTTACTTATTTTAATTGTACTCCTTGAGACGAGCTTTCCATTCTATGAATACTGCTTTATAATGTCAGGCTCGTTCAACATTTATATTTCTTCTGTCCCTTCCACTTACATTAGATAATTTCATTTTTTTTTTCAGGGGAAAAAAAACTCCCTCAATCCTAACTATGTCACTTTGACCTCTTTGGGAGGCCTGGGTAAGTTGTGAAAATTCTGGGCCACAATTCTTAAGAAGGAAACTTCGCGTTCTTTCCGCTTCACTTAGCCTTCACATGTCTGAGGCAGTTAACGCTGCTGCCCCATAGTCTGTGTGGCAGGAGCTGTGTGCTGGCTGTGGCATCTATTGTTTGAATTTTTCCTCTCGTTAGTCCCCTTGACCTTTTATTGTCTTACTCCTAAAGTGTCAGGTCAGATTTAGTGTAAGGTCTCCCTTCACTAAGAACTCTTTTCCTTTCGTGGATCACTAAACAGGACAATTGCTCTATCCATCTTTTCAGGGTCTATTGTGGAACACCCCCCCTTTGCTGAGAAAGGTTTGATTCAGTGGGAAACCATTTTGGTCAAACAGAAGCCTGACTATGTGTTCTTTAAGGAACTCTGTCTTAATCACTGACTTTTTTTTTTATCTTGGATATGAAGAGGATTCAGGAGATCAAAAGGCTTGGGAGTACATGGGTTTGAACACAATTTTCCTAGAAATAATGGGAAACCTCCACTGAAAAATGAGCTCCGTTACAATGGACAAACAAGAAGGAATGCTACGTAGTGTTCCCATAGCATTTTGAATCATCAAGTCTTTGGTACTTTGTGGAGAAAATAAACAGGAGATGGCAGCTGGAACAAGAAACCAAACAAAATGATTTGTTATGTAAGTAAACTGAAGCTCTAATAGTAATAAAAAAAATAACTTCAGAATCTGAGTGATCAATAAAAAGAATTATTTAGTGTGGTGGTTTACCAATGGGGACATCCATGGCTTTTGATAACATGTTATTATCAGCACCTAATTTATCCTTCTCAACGTGTTGGCTTCTCAACATTGTGGTTTTTTTCAGGAATAGTCAGATGATGCTGATAATTTTGATCTGTCAAAATCGAGTTTTAGGAATAGTTTTGAAATGGAAAACAGCCTTTGTCACCCTGCTGTATAGGTCCTCCTGGCCCTCTCAGCAGCTTTTGATACTGTTGACTATGGTGCCTTTCTGGACAATTTATCTGTGATGGACTTAGGAGGCACAGACTTATTGTGGGTCCAGGCCTTACTGCAGGAATAGTCATCAAAAATGCTCTTGGGTGAATTTGCTGTATCCAATGGCCATTGACAATCTTCCCAAGCCTGGTCCCCTCAGATATGTTTGATTACAACTACCATCAATTCTGGATGATGATGGGAGTTGCAGTCTGAGAAGGCTGCTTATAGCATTTTACAAGATTCTGACCTGTCCCCATGCTTTTTTTACATCTTCATGAAACCACCAGGAGATGTCATCTCAAGATATGGGTTGAAATCTCATCGTTATAGAGATGCTCTTCATCTCTGTCTCTCATTTTCTTCTTCTTCTCATACAGGAAGGAAATAGAAATCATGAACCAGTGTTAGAAAATTGTTCTGGGGTGAATAAGGGTGAATAAGTTGAGGCTTAATTTAAATATCATCAAAGTATTGTAAGAGAAACCAGCTGTGTATGCATATATATCAGTGGTCTTACTTGGGACTGTACTCCCATTGAAGAACCAAGTATACCACTTAGAAGCTTTTTGGACTTTGCCCTCATCAAGGAAACTCCAATGATGATAATGATCAGAAATGCTTATCATCTTAGGCTGGTTCATCAGCTGAAACATTTTCTTAAAAAGACAGATCTTGCCTCACTTGCCATGCACTGTTGACATCCCCAGTAGAATGCCAATGCTCACTATTTGTAGAAGTGCTTTTAAAGAGAATTTGGAAAATTTAGTTGAGTACAGAGTGTAACTTTTATTTTGGAAGTTGCCATCACAAAGCTTTTATCCTTAAAAGCTGACCACTGTTTTTTTTAATGGCCCTTTCCACACGTGGAGGAAAAAATGGGCGAAAACACGCTAGGACGGACCTTATCTGCATCCGGGTAAGTCCGTCGCTGTGCCTCCGCACATTTTCGCTGCTCCACACTTGTCAGCGTCCTGCGGCATCCAAAATGGCGGCTGCCAGCTGGCGGAGGCTCTCCACCAACCGGAGAAGCTCGCCAGCCGGAAAGCCCACCCCCGGCAAATCTGCAGGCACGCCCTTGCACGCGCCTGCAAATCTACACCAGGCGCTGCAACACAGCTGCACGTGGCTGCATGCCCCATGCCTTTTAAAAACCACATGAAAAGTGGTTTTTAAAAAGCACACGGCGGTGCCACTTCCGGTCGCCCTAGCACGGATTGGGGTGTGGAATTACACTAAAGTAATCCGCCCCAATTCATTTTACGGTGTAGACGACCTCCATCAGAGGTCGCACTACACTGTTTTAATACCCCCGTGTGGAAAGGGCCAATAATTACACAAGTAAGTGAGACTTTATCATAGGGAGGTTTTTCTTTTAGAGTGTCACTTTCCTCTTTTTTTACAGTTTTACAAACAGCTGATGAATATGAAGCTACCTGATAATTGGCAAACTATTGTGTCATCATTTTGAAGAATGTTTTTTTTCTTCTTAATTTATTAAAATAAGCACTCCCACAGAATAGTTTGAATTAGGATGATTCCATATTACGTTAGCTGAACTCTCTGAAACAGTGTAAGAGGTGGTCCTTGAATCTCTGAGGAAACAAGTGGCAGCAGGGGGTGGGGGGAGCTGAGAAAAAAACAGGTCTCTCCTTTTGTCCAGCAGGATTCTGCTGGGTCAGAATCCCTACCATGAATGGAGGATTCATGGAAGTACATGCCTAGACTCAACACTTTATATTTTGGAGTATAAAGTGGGCCCTCCTTATGTGTGACCTCTGCATCTATGACTTCTAGTTCATATGAAGCACTGTGTCCTGTGCCTAAATGGTGTTGATGTGAACCTAGGAGGGCTGCAGAGTCCACAGTGCCACTGAATATAGTGGGAAGTGATCATTCATGATTTCCACTGTTTGCCAGGGTTCTTGGAATGGAACCCGTGCATATACAGAAGGCCCACTGTACACTTCTACAATTTGAAAGGACATAGTACTGTCTTATCTGTTAATACACTCAGGGGCACACAAAAACCTCCCTGGCTATTCATCCATGGCCAGATATCACTGTTTCTATTTCTATTCATTCTTATGATGTCCATATGCTTTTCAGGTTGGGCAAGTCCTCCCCCCACCTTTGGTCCAAGAGTTTCTAAAAAGGTTTGTGTTTTAATTTAAAACAGCTAAATCAGCAGAGACTCATTAATACTTCATTGAATATTATTAAATTTATTATAATTCCATCCTTTGCATCTAATTTGTTGTATTGGTTATTACTGTATTGGCAATTATACATAAATGAACCTTGAATGTACTTAAATTTACTTTAACACAATACTGACTATCAATGGTGAACTAAATTGACTATGATATTGACTGTTCTATGTGCTACAGTGTATGTTGTTCCTTTTACCATCAGCCCTTGAGCCATTTGTTGTCAGTTTTCAGTGGTGAACCATGATGTCATTAAAAAAAAAATTGTCTGGAGACAGCGACACAAAAAAGGGGTTAGGGTTATACTTTGCCCACCTCCATATCAATTATTCAGAACAAGGCAGAACATTTCTTGTTTTCTCCTTCAGGCTCTTGCCTTCAGTCCAGAGCAGGGTTTCTCAGCTAAGGTTCCTTGGAACCCTTAGGTTCTGTAAGAGGTCACTAGGGGTTCTGTGAGAGATTGCATTTTTAAAAACAACCTTTTTAAAAAAAGCTGTAGATAAAATAATTTTTATGCAGGGGTTCTCTGAAACCTGACAATTATTTCAAGAGTTTCTCCAGGTTAAAAAGGTTGCAAAAGGCTGACCTAGAGCCTAAGCAAGAATTCCTTCCAGCTGTATTTCTGCTGTCTGCAGAATACCTGGAAAGAGGAGCTTCATCAAATCTTTCTAATTCTGGAAGAAACCAGGCCCATAATGTGCCAACACTAAGGCTACTTCCACACTAGACTATTATAGCGCAATGATTCCATTTTCAACATCCTATGGAATCCTGGGGTTTGCAGTTCTGGGAGAGGGCAGCCAGCTCCCCCTGAAACTGCAAACCCCAGGATTCCATAGGATGTTGAAAGTGGAATCATAGTGCTATAACAGTCTAGTGTGGAAATGGCCTAAGACTTTAAACATAGTTTTTTGTTGTTTCCTTCCAACAACCCTTTGTTTTACTTTTTGACAACCCTTTCCCATCTGCACTTTTAACTGTCCTTCACAATTTCTGCCTGATCCTATGATGCCTTCAGTTCCCTCTTTCAGAACATGATTGTGTAAATTCTCATTTTTAGCACAAAAAGTTGTATGTATTTCCTGAGCATGTGGTGTTCCACAAATACCCCATGACTTTTTCCCCTCCTTTTAGCCTTTTTCCCTTTGGTCAGCTTCATGTATTGTCAGTGTTACAAAATTATGTGGACTTAACCCCAGTGTTGCACCTTGAAGTTTGTGTAGATGGACAGAAGAGAGGGAGGATTTTTTTTTTTTAATTCCTACACCAAAAGTTGTGATTTGGCCAATTTGCTGTATACTGTCTCTGGCAATATGCAACTCTGTGTTCCTTCCTTTTGACTTCTTTGCACATACACAGTTGTTACATCACCCCAGTTTCACCTTTTATTAATTCTTCACACCTTCCCTGTTTCATCTTCGTTATCAGTTAAGATATTGCAGGGGATTTTTTTTTTTCCCCAGAAAGAATCTTGGAACAGAAGAAATTCTGTGAGTGTGTGCATTTAATTCTCTCCTTCTTCTGGCCTCTATACTTTTTTTTAACCTTTTCCTTTACTTCTTTTCTCTTTCCTTACCTTATAAATTATTACACTACCAGTCCTGAAATGGTTACAAATTTATAACCCATTTTTACCTCTGCTAATCACTTTTCCCTACACTTTTGTTTATCTGCTATCTCATTAATAATATTTCTTTTTCATTTATCCTTTTTCCCTTCTGCCTCTAAGCATATTCAAAGATTCCATATGTCTTGAAAAGCAAGGGAGGGAGGGAGGAGAAATGCAGGAGGTGTCAAAAGAGAAGAGGAATGGCTCAGAGTGACATAAGTATGAAAGAAATTGATACCCAAAGCAATGGGGTGACCAATATTTTAAAATTAAAGCCTTTTCAGTATTATACTGCTATTTATTCCTTACTATCCAAAAGCTATCCAGAACAAAATGCAATAGCCCAGAATACTATGTTTTGATCAAAGCAAATAAAAACACACATGGCTAGATTAAAATGGTTCAATAAGCCATAAAATGTCCTTGAAAAAAGTCCTTATCCATATTTGGGACAATAAATAGTACTCTGGGAAAACTCTGTGAGTTACTCGTATGGAGCAGTCACACAAAACTTCCACAGAAACTGTGGCCCTTTTCGCACTTTCCCGTGTCCCGACATGGGCACGCGGGGATCACATGAGAAGTCTCTTGAGAGAGGCACTTGTGTCCCCTCTGCTTCTCCTCTGCACCAGCTCCGTGCTGGCCAGAAGGAAGCGTAAGGGCTTTCTTCTGCAGTGCAGCCGGGTACTTTCCCAGGCTGCGCTGAGGGAGGAAGCACAATGGCCACATCTCCAGAGGCTCCACATGCAAGGTAAGTGTGTACGGGGCCCAGGAGCAACACGCAATCGCATATCATTTTCGGCAAGAAGTCGAAAATGATATTTTGGGTGATTTCCACCTACTGGCCTCAGGAGAGTCACACAATTGCGAGGACGTGAAATGATCCTTGCAGTCGCGCAATGCTCCAGAGGCCATTTCGCATGAGAAATGGCATGTGAAAAGGGCCTGTATGTCAGTATCTGACATGGTTGGCTTGGCACAAGTGGAAGTTGGCTTTCCCAACTAAATATGCTTATACTGAACAGGCAGTGAAAACTGGAAGTCTTGTGGCTTGTTCTTTTGCATTCTTCCCACCTACTCAGGAGAAACTAGTGCATATATCTTTGGGCCTTTCCACACTACACTGTTCTATTGTTATTATTGCACTTTCAACATCCTATGGAATCCTGGAGTTTGCAGTTTAGGGAAGGGTATTTAGAATTCTCAGCCAGATAATTCTACAAACCCCAGAATTCACAGGATGTTGAAAGTCGAATAATAGCACTGTAACAGTGTAATGTGGAAAGGCCCTATGTGTGATGTATGGGTCCCATTCTGGGATAAAAGGCAGCATATAGATTAAATAAATAAATAACAATGATCTCATTAAATGAATTGTTTTTATAGCCTGCTATTTTTCAAAAAAATGGGACAATGGGCTTGTCTGCTCAGAGGCTGGTGTTCTGGGCCATTCTCTTCTGTTCCAGAAGGCTTGAGGTCAGTAAAAATTTGGTAAAAAGCACAGTAATGGAAGGGTTTCAGATCTTAGATATTATTCTCATGTGTATCTTACAGCTCCTATGAGTTTTGGTATTCACAAAGGAGCCACTCCATCCAGTTCACTCCACTGACTGCTGTTTTCATTATATTATCCTATCTTCCATCTTTTTTGGTTTGTGCCCAGGTTCCTCAAATGTGTTATCTAAATCCACTCTACTTTCTGTTCTTGCTAACAGTGCTTAATTTGTTGAGAAAGGTGCTGAGACTTAAGAATCCTCAGAAGTCTTCAGTGGCTTTAGATATGGAAGCCTCATCCACAGAGGGCTAACTGCATGTGACCTGCTAATCTGTATGAAACAGTGTCTCAGTGCTTTAAAATCAAAGCCACTTTAAATAAGTGGAATGGTGCTTAATCCCTTCCCTCCTTATTCTTCATGTCTTGGATCCAAAGTCTCTCCAAACAGCTTTCCCACTTGCATCATTCAAAATACATATTTCTGTGGGTGGAATAGGGGAAAAGTTAAATTTCATCTGAAACATTTCACTACTCTGAATTCTTCTCTCCTAAAGACAATTTTTGTTTTGTTTTGTTTCAAAAACCAGCATGGTGTAGTGATTTGAGCATTGGACTATGTCCCTAGAGACCAGGGTTCGATTCCCTGCTTGTCCATGGAAACCTACTGGGTGACCTTGGATATGTCACATACTCTCAACCCCAGAAAACCTGGTGATAGGTTTGCCTTAGGGGCTCCATAAATCAGAAATGACTTGAAGGCACACAATAATAGTTTTGCTTAGGGATTTTGAAGGTGTTGGTGCAGTACTATACATTGTGTAACTGTTCCATCTGAAAAAGCAGAGGCTTCTCTTCTCCATTGTTATGGACAGTGTAGGACATTATTACAGATCATTTATATAACACTTTCTAATGTACACATCACTTTCCAAGCTTTCAGTGTGACCACCACTTTCAGTGTGACTGCAAAAAAAAAAAAAAAAAAGCGTAATGAATTCCTTGCCAAAAAGTCTCAAAATGAAAAAAGAGAAAAGAAAAAGATACAAAAATTCATATAATTTCATCCTGCAGTGAGAAAACTTTCAGTTTCTTCTTTCTTGCATACACAAATGAAATAATCAAAGATTTCTCTTCCTAGGTCTCACCTGGGATGATTCTTATGCTCTTAACCTTATTTGTCTCACAAAATGTTTTTTAGGTGATAAACAAGTGAATAGTTGTAGTAGTAATAGATGTGGCATCGATTATCCTCAGCTCCTTCACGTTGGGCTTCAGAGATAGTATTCACATTCAGTTTTTCCTGCAACTGCTTTTTTGTCCATTTTGACACCTCTTTGTTTTCTACATAGCTCTATTACCAATTCCTTCCCTGTGCTCCATTGCAATCTGTGAAGTGTGCCAAGAGCAGTTCCCCTGATGAGTCAGATACTCTTTGTGTGTCAGCATTGGAACTCCCTTCTCCTGGATGCCTGCCAAAGGTCTAGCAGCATATTTTTGGAGGTAATGTAACTTTTTTTGAGGTGGGGGACGGGGGACAAGAAAAATCAGTTACTTGTCATAAGCTTTTTTTTAAAGATACCTGTGTATACTGTTCCACTGTTTTAAATACTATTTACTACCTTGACAGTGTACAGCAGAGAAATCAGTTTAATTTGATACTCTTCATGAAGTAGCTATGTTAAGCTGTTGTCACCAAAACAAAACAAAACAAGAAGTCTACAGCACTTTAAAGACTAATTAATGTTATCTGGCATAAGCTTTTATGGGCCACAGCCCACTTCACTAGATCCATGTAGTTTTTTCTGTGCTGGCAGATTGTTATGTACATGCTTGGATGGGTGCATGTCTGGATGGTATGTTCTTATTGTTGTTGTTAACTGTCACCAAGTTGACTGTGACTTATCATGACTCTATGAAAGAGAAACCTCCGAATCATGCTATCATCAACAGCCCTGCTCCGGTCTTGCAGTCTCAGGGCTGTGGCTTCTTTGATGGAGTCTATCCATCTGTAACGAGGTCTCTCTCTTTTCCTACTGCCTTTACCTTACTAAACATTATTATCCTTTCTAGTCAGTCATGATATAGCTAAAGTACAACAATTTAGTCATCTTGCCTTCTATAGAGAGTTCAAGCCTTAATTAGGTCTCAGATCCATTTATTTGTCTTTTTAGCAGTCCACCATATCTGTAGACCTCTTCCCAAGCACCACATTTCAAATGAGTGGAATTTCCTCCTATCAGCTGTCTTCACTGTCCAGCTTTCACAACCTTACATAGAAATTGGAAATATGATGGCATGGCAGTAACTCTTGAATTCAACAACACATTTTTGCACTTCAAGATCTTGTCTAGCTCCTTCATAGCTGCCTTTCCAAGTCCTAGTCTTCTTCTTCTTGACTACAATTTCCATTCTGATTAATGACTGAGCTAAGCTATAGATAATGTTGATGTTCCTTCCTCCAATTTTCACTCCTACTTCCTCAGAGTCTAATTCAGCTTTATTTATGGTATGTTCAGTGTACAAGTTAAACCAATACAGTGATCAAATACAGTGATTAAATTGCTAATTTAAAACCATCCCATTTCTCTGTATTCTGTCCTTTTGTCCTGAGTACCAGTTACTCATCAGGACAATCAAATATTGTGATGCATCCATTCCCTTGGAAGCAATCTATGATCTACCCAATCAGATGCTTTGCTATAATTTATAAAGCACAGGCTAATTGTCTTTTTCTGAAGAAAGCACAAGTTAATTTTCTTCTGAAATTTGTTGGTGTTCTCTATTATCCAGCATTTGTTTGCAATATGATCGCTAGTGCTTCTTTCTTTCCCAAACCAAGATTGGACATCTGGCTTTTCTTACTCCATATATGGTAAAAGTTGTTGTAGAAACTTGAGCAACACTTTGTTTGCATGAGGGATTAATGTACTGGTCTTGTCTTTACAGCAATCCCTGGTATTCCCTTGCTTAGGAGCTAGAATGTATACTGTTTCCAGTCTGTGGGCCACTGGGGTTTTTTTTCCACGTTTGTTGACAGATTTTAGTTAGACTTTGAGGAGATTCTGTCTCTGTAGCTTGAAGCATCTATATTTGTATACTATGTGTTCCTAGTGATTTGTTTCTTCCAAATGCTGTCAATGCAGTTTCCACTTCACTTTCTAAAATCAGAGGTTCATCTTCAAATTGTTCTACCTCGAATGAATCTGTCATCCTTTCTTCTCTTTTATATAGTTCTTCAGTGTATTTTTTCCATCATCCTTTTATTTCTGTTTGGACATGTAATGTGTTCCCCTGCTGGTCATATAACACCACCACTCTTACTTTAAATTTCCCTGTGATTTCTCAGACCATGAGGAAGAGTTCTCTTGTTTTGTTTTTTTTCTTTTTTGTGTCATCTTCTGTTTCTCTACATTAATTATTATAATAGTTCTCTTTGTTCCTCCACCCAAGTCACTGTTGCATTAAGAATTATATCACTATTTACTTTTGCTTCTCTTCTGTCCTTAATTGCTTGAAGAGTTCATCTGTCGTACACTGAGATTTCTCTCTCTGTTTTTTTGGCTACAGACAGTGTATTTCTGAAAACTAGTATGGTGTAGTGGTTTAAGCCACTCATCGCCCTTCTTGACTTGGTCAATGTAATCCTGTCTTCCTAATAATGATCATATTTAACTGCCTAAGTTTTCTTGATCACAATCTCTTAGCTGTATTATAAAAAGGATCTATATTGCCCCCCATTAGCCAGCCTTGTGTAGTGGTTTGAGCATTGGATTATGAGCCTGGAGACTAGAGTTCGATTCCCCTCGCTCAGCCATGGAAACCTACTGGGTAGGTAGCCTTGGGTGTATCACACACTCCCAGCTGCAGAAAACCTCATGATAGGTTCCCTTTAGGGTCACATAAGTCAGAAATGACTTGAAGGCACACAACAGCAGGTGTCTTTTTGCATTCCTCCCTGACAATGTCCTTGGCTTCAGTGAAGAGTTCTTCTGGCTATCAGTTAATTTACATTATCCATATATTCTACAGAGATGCTTTTCAGGTTGCATTTTGGCATGATGATTGGTTTAGACTTCATCTTTAGCTTTAATTTTTTACTTTAGCAACTCAAGGTCTGTGCCACAATCTACTCCTAGTCTTGTTTTTGCAAAGAGAATAGAGCTTCTTCATTTCTGCTTCCAATTAAGTAGTCTATTTGATTTCTATATTGATCATCAGGTGATGTCCATTTAGAGAGTCACCTCTTTGCTTACTTGAAGAGTATGTTTGTGATGAACAAACTATTGTCCTCACAAAATTTAATCAGTTGCTCTCTTGCTTCATTCTTTCGATCCCAGACCAAATTTTCCTACAATCTTTGATTCTACTCTGTTTCCTACCTTTGCATTCCAATTGCCTATGAGTAACAAGTCCTGTTTTGGTGTCTGATCAATTTCTTCCTGAAATCCATCACAGAATCTTGCAATTTCTTCCTCCTCTGCCTCTGTTGTTGGAGCATAAACTTGGATTATGGTTACATTGATGGGTTTTCCCTGAAATCTTATTGATATGATTTGGTCAGACTTTGAATCTTTGACCACTTTTGCTGCATCTCTCCTCACTATATTTAATGCCACCCATTTATTCTTAGATTTTCATTTCTTGAATAAAACAATGTGTAATTATCTTACTCAGAACGTCCCTTTCCTGTCCACTTTAGCTTGCTCACCTCAAATATTGCAATTTGTATACATTCAAGTTTCTTGTTTTACTATGTCTAGTGGTGGTGGCATTAGTGGAGTGCAGACCGCACTTTGCAACCCCTTTCAGAAGAGGGTGACACCAAATTCATTCTTCCTGCCTTTTGTTTTTGAGGGAATGTGCACCCCCTGTCATCACCAGACACTTTGGTACTTAGTGTCTGCTAAGCACACTCACAGGCCTGTGGAGAGGGGGTGGAGGCTAAGAGGGTACCAAGCCCATGAGCAAGGCATTGTCAGAGATCAGCTTGAGAGGGCAGGGCTTCCTACCTTCCCGATGCACTCCTCTATCCTCCTGCTTGGTGGGCCGGGGCCTGGTGGACAGGTAAGGCTGCACCATCAGACTCAGCCAGGGTGGGGAAACATGTGGTGCCCACAGGAGACAGCCTGATTGCCACAATGGTGAGTAGAAGCAGGGGAGTCAGTTTCTTTCTCGCTCTTGCTCTCTTAGACTCCATCACCATGGTAACATGTGTTCACCACCCCTCCCTATTCTCTTCTCTCCTGCTGCAGGACATCCAGGAAGCCATTGCTGGCACCCATGCCAGGCCTTCAGGAACAAGGGGAGGGGAAGGAGGGAGGGAAGAGGATGCATGGTGAGTGAGTGTGTTTGGGGGTGTCCCCTCCTTACATGCAGTATTTCAGCAGAAATGTATTATTTTTGCTCCACGCCACCTGCTCAGTTGGGGGGCTGACACCATGAGTTAATACATTAGGTGACACTAACCCTATTGATGCCACTATATCTTGCTTCGCCTGATTCATGCTTTTCACATTCCATGTTCCTATGTGTTGCGCAGCTTCAGACATTTGTTTCACCTCTGAGCACATCAACAGATGAATGTCTTTTTGACTCGAGTCTAGTTGCACCATTAGACACAGTGTTACTCTTAGTTGTCCTCTGCTGTATCTGAGTAGCTCACTGAGTGCCATCCAACCTGCGACTCTCATCTTCTGACACTGTCTCTTGTTTCATTTCAGATTGTCTCATCATAAGTTTTCAAGGTACAAGACATTCAAAAGGAGTTTACTGTGCTTCCTGCTCAGTACTAACAAGAGTCAGCTATGGTGCCACTACTGTTTTCTCTGAGAGATATTCTGCCATTTTCAGCCTCTACTATTGCTTCTGCCCAGTAATTGCTTGGCACATTTAGTGTGGTTCCTTAACAAAAGCCTGTCTGACTTGGGAGACCCTACCAGTGGCACTGCTACCATCAACATAGCCTCTGGTTTTAACATGCAATCCTACCACCAAAAAACAGTAGTGCCATGGTGACGTGGGTGGTATCAGGGAGATCATAATTAGTGGAAACAGAAAAGGAAACAGAAATGCTAAAAGTACAAATAGCTGACAAGGGATAGAGGTAACCCACTTGATAAATTCTAGCTTAGCTAGAATTTCAGTCTCATGAGGCAATCTGTCTCTGACTTAAAGGTGACCATCACTAAGAAGAACTTCAGATTCCACCATTAAACAACACTTCATCAAAAGGTTCACCTCCTATGGCTTGAATGGGTACAATGGCTTTTCGTCATACTAAGTGTTAATCACCACAACAGTGCAGGAATATCTTTGTTACCACCCAATTACTGTTTGTTAATGCCACTGTTAAAGAAACTGTCACTACTTTATCTTTTGGCACTTTCATTCTCTCAGAGTCCACTGATTACTATTAAAATTCCCTATAAAATTGAGTTGCAGTCCATTAAAAGTTAAAATTGTTAGCATAGCAAGAAATAATAAAGAAATTCCTTCCTTCCTTCCTTCCTTCCTTCCTTCCTTCCTTCCTTCCTTCCTTCCTTCCTTCCTTCTTTATCTTCTACGTACTTCCAAATTTAAAAAAAAGTTAACAGCAAGATATGCTATAAAAGGGTTAATTCATCCCAATTATTTATCTCTCCAAAACTATGCTACAAACATTAGAGAGATAGGCAGGAAAGTCAATATTTTCATATTGCAGATTAAAACTTTTAAGTTACTAAGCAAGAATGGGAAAGTATATGTTAAGTCAAGATCTCTATATTGTTACATGTTCTGGTCAGAAAGAAATTACCTGGTGATAATAGTTATTTTTGATTAATAATATTTCTTAAGAAGAAAAGGTTTTTAAAAATCCATCTGATATTTATGATAAGCATTGAGGTGCAATGTTTAATTTTTTAATTTCTATTTTATTTTATTCTTGCTGTTTAGGGATAACAGTTTGGAATAACAGGAGGACAATATCTATTGTGTCTCTCATTCAATTTCATTTCCTCTGTCTATTCACATCTTTCAAGCATTTGCAAACTTTTGTACTTGTTAAGCACTTCTGGACCTTAACCATGCTGGCATTTATTTCTGGGAGGATGGGAAAAAGTGATCCAGGCATTTCCTATTGGCTCTGAATCTAGAAACACCTGCTCAAATCATGAGTGGCTAGTTGGCTGTGTTCTGCTCTGAAAGAGTACTTTGACCTGCCCCTTAATGGAACTAAACACAGATTTACAATGAAAAGTATCAAACTTCATGGGAAAAAATGCAGTCTCTTAAAACATAGTCATATGAATAGGCCTAATGAGACCTATATAGTTGCTGCCTTGGAACTTCTGGAGAAAAAGTGGGGAGGAAGTTTTGGAAAAATCTGTAGCTTTAGGTTTGAGAAAGCCTTGCTGGAGACTCTGTGAAAAAACCTCATGCAGACCAGCTTTTCTGGTTGTCATAAATGTCTTGGAGACACTACAGACAGATAGAGGCAGTTGCATAGGACACGCCAATCTCCATATCCCCACAATGCTACTGATACCATGGAAGCCACATCCTCAGTAGAGCTCCAGCCCTTGTCTACAAGTTCCAGATTCATTTGGGCCGTTTTCACTGCTTTATCTTTATGACACTCTGTGGGACCTCACTACTGGCCTGAATCAAACACTATTGCCTCTTCATCCCAGGAAGAATTGCTAAATATCTTGTGATATCTGCAAATCCACTGTTCATTTATTCTGTTTGCACTTTCTAACTGAGGATTGAGTTGAACTGTAGACCTCATGTCTGTAACATTTGGCCTAATTTTTGCACTGTCTTATTGCATTTCTTAGTATGTGTGTCCTAGGTTGAAGAGCTACAGAACACACAAGTGGTTTGGGTTATTAAAGACATTGCTCAGCTCTGGATTTTGCTGGGTTTTTCTCTAATGGATAAACATGGTGACCTTTGTTTTTGTATCCATATTGTACAGGAGTGTCATGATCTGAAAATCATTTTTGCCTGAGTATCTAATGATCCCACACGCTCTTAATGACACCCGAGGGCCTCCATGCATTCAGCAGATGTGCAGAAATCCTCAAAGCAGAGTTTGCTCTGGCCCCTACCTAAGATATGCAAGTGTCAGAGCCAAAAGAGCTGGTCATTGTGAAACACACATCTCTTCTATCAATTGAAATCAAACAAAGATTGTTAAGTGAAAATGATGGAAGATTAAACAATGATACCATAAATTACTCACATTATTTAGTAGTATTTGTTTTCAGCTTTGCTTTCAGCTGCCAACTGCTACCCAAGGTAGATGATGACAACAAAAATGCCAAACAGCAAATCAAGATCCACCTGGAAACCAAAGAATATCAACTAATAAAGATCAGCATAACAAACTGGTTAAAAATAACTGCTTCCTTGTAATTGTTTCCTTTCCCCACTGATGAATATGTAACTATTACATATACAACTGTAATGTAATAGTTCTTCACTTCTTTTGCTGTGCCACTATTATGGCAACGTGACTTTATTAATGGTGGACTATCACGGTTCATGTGCTTTTTAAAACTTCTAACTATGCTTGCTCTAGCTTCAACCTGTAGCTTGTTGCTAATTTCTAAGGCTTTCAACCTTTCTCTGTTTAAACGATGAAAACAAATTTTAAAAAGTGTATGTGGAAGCTTGATATAATTCTTAGAATAATAATATTGCAAAAGGTATTCTCAAAATATTTAAGCAAAAGACTGTCAGAAATTCAGAAGCTATTGCTTCCAAGTAATTTGTACTGGCAGGCTTTTCATATCATATGGGGTTTTCCATGACTCCTAAACTTTATATACTGTAATATTTTTCTGAACCCATAGTCTCTTTTGCTGTTAACAGTTACAGTGATGGTTGTAATGTACTTAACAGCTAATCAATGACAAATTAAGCACAAGAGGTTTGAAGTTCATTATTCTATTCAGAAAACTCAACAATAAAATGTAAACATACTTTCAGGACAGTTGATGCATATCTCGGAGTTGTACATCTCTTATTCTCTGGTAGCACGTAACACAGTATGCAGGAACATTGGCATCTCTACAAAGTAATTTGTTTCAGGGAGGTTACTTCTGCTCCAACAGATTATCCATCATTTTGAATTTTCCGTTCCAAAATGGAGTTGACAGGGGGTCACTTCCTTGTTTCACATAACTTTATTATTGGGAATTCTGAGCTCAAGATCCAGTGTTCCACTGATTTAAAAAAAATGGTTGATGCTCTACCGAAGTCAACAAGCCATTTTCCACTTTATGACAACCAGAGTCTGGTCCAAAAATGAAAGCACGCCCATATTTGTGTGATTACCCCATCCCAACTTCAATTCAACTGTGAGTCAAGAAAGAGGGAAAAGCTCATGAACAAGGTCTACAATTTTAGTGTTTTTAAGCCCTGTTTTCAGCATAATAAGATGGCTATTTTAGGTACAGCAACCATTACAGATGTGATCATTCTAGAAACAAGATCCCAAAGTGGTGCATGTTTTGAATGGTACAAAAAACATGCAGTCTACATGCTACACAGCAGGGCAGAAATGATGCCATTCTCAAATAATCCTGTTACAACCCATTCCTTTGCAGACATGTTGCTTTATAAACATGACCACCCTGGGCACCTTTTGGAAAAGTCTGTTCAAAGTTTATTTAACACTGACTTTGGGTTAGATTTACAGCTTTTGGGCTTGTTAGCTAGCAAATAACATAAGGGCTTTCAGTACACAGCTTTTAACATGGTGACATTGCCTTTCATTTAGCATAAGTGATTGTATACGTTAGACTGTCAAATCACTGTACATAGCTTTTTGTGGTCAGGGACTTGTTTTATCATAGAATTTTGCTGAACCACTTCCAAACCAGAACTCCCATGTGTCTAATTATATTGTATTTCCATTATATAAACTTTATTTTTTGAGACCAAAAACATATGAAATAATGATGGGAATAAGCCTTTCCTACCCTGCCACCGCTTATTTGTGGGAAGAAACGTTTACAGAAAGGATCCAAAGGTTTCCATTAAATTACAGGTAAGACAGACGGACCATCACGTGAGCATAATCTGCCAAGAGCTTTGAACACCCTGCTTCCGGAAGGCCTTAAGTTAAATCAGGCTGATGCAAAAAAGATGCACAGTGTTCCAGTTAGAAAACAAGCTTGTTGCTGGAAACTGTTCGCTTTCAGCTGCAATCACAATCAACAACATCCATGTAGGAAAGAACTATTTAGGTCAAGGCAAGTTCCCATGCAACATTTTGCAACTGAGATGGCAACCAGAGAAATATCAACAGGAATGTTTGGTATGTATAAAGTTATTCCCATCAAGAGAAAACAAAAGCACAGGCCAACAGTGTTAAGCTATACCTGCTAGGGCATTTTTCCTGCTTACCGGTCAGTGTTTCAGCACCAAACTGAATATTTGACAGAAAATCCATGAAAAGAGATAAAAGAGCCAACTTTAGACCAAAGAGCACCTTGGTCAGAAGGCAGGATCCTATGTAATATACAACTTGGGGCTGAAAGTGATAGTCTCAATACATTACAGAACTTTTCAGGTCAATGTGATTTCTCTTGGATGCACACTATATATACACATATACATACACACATATACATATACACATACACACACAAATACATACATACATATATTGGTTTGGACATGGTATAGAGCCCTACCCACCCACAACATCTTCAGAAAGAGGAGAAGGAAAGAGGGCATAGTCAAATAGGGTGGCATCTGTTCAGAGGAACTGAAGGAGCAAAAGCAAAAATAGCAAAAGCAGAAAAACCAAAGGTGGCAATGAAGAGAAGAGGGTCTACAAACAAATTAGGGTTGCCTGGCACCAGTTGCCACTAGGACCTCAGCCAATGTAAAACAGAAAGCATTCCTTTAAAAAAAAAAAAGACACTGGGGCATTTCTGGATTGCTCATAAAGAGGCAACACACAACATACAGCATGGGCACTGAGGCCAAATATGATCCAGCAAGTTTGTCAGGCCTTTTAAGCTTCATTGCTCATGTTCTGAGACCATGATACCAATGACACCTGAATAATGTGTTTTACTGAATGTGTTAATGTGTTTTACTGAAATATAAAGTCCAACCTTTCTGAAAGGCACTGAAGAAAATATATTATATTGAGGGAATGTAGACAAGCAACTTGTCACATTTCATTTTGTTATAATTTTCCTAAGTGGCATCAAATTGCTGAATTTTCTCCACTAAGAGGCTTGGCAGGTGCCTATGCTATGGTCTTTTTAGTGTCAAGAGAATAACTTTCTACCGGTATTTTCTCAGGCCATTCAATTGTGTATGTGTATATATATAATCTTTGACACTAATTGCTTCTCCCCTTCCTAATGTTTATACTGATTTTCTGTTATCGCATCCTAGTTCTTCTAGGTTTTGTGCTCATTGCATTGATACTTTTTAAAATCAATTTTGGTAGTGTCTGATTGAATTTTGTACTTTATAATATTTTAAAATATAAATATTGGAATTTCCAATATAAGTACTGGAAATTCCTATAAAGACATGTTTGATATGTGATTTGAAAGTGTCACAATTAAATCTATGTTGATGGTATGTGTATGTGTGTGAGAGAGAGTATGTGTGTGTATAAACACAGATCTCCATTTTATTTTTATTTCTGTTTTTTATTAATTTTCATGTTTATTATTGCATCAGATTTTGTTGTATCATACTACCGCGATGGGATTTTACCTTTAAAGAGGCCTAAAGTATTTAAATAAATAAATGCTACAAAGTTCATCTGTGTTTTTATATACATGTAACACTTAGATTATTTTCAGAGGCACCAGTTCAGTCTAATGAACTATGTCATTTCCCCCTCTTTGTTCATCTCTCTCTTTCTCTCACACTCCCTCTCTCTCT